>APFE030746567.1:0-19109 GCA_000404065.3 Pinus taeda
TTACTGGAGCTTGAGCCAGTAAAGAAGAGGCTCTTTCAAACTGAGAACGTGTACGTCGCTGATCTGTAGGATCACGGCAAGATCACCTGCTGCATCCCGAGTAGCACAGACCCATCTTGGAAGTTGAGGATCCTGAGAAGGTATCAGGCACACAAAACTGTACTCAGGAAACTTTCCTACAGTTGCATAAATCTCAAATTAAACTCAAGCAAACCTATTCAAAATCTCAACAACCAACACTCTGCAACCTAACTTCAAAATCAAATCAAGCACACCTTTGATGGAAACTATCTTATGTTGGAAGCTCAACACTCAAAACAAAGTAAAGGAAACTGCACTTGAAACTAAAACTAAATCGTTTACCAAAATCGATTTGTGATTTTATTAAGGAACTGAGAATCTATTTGAGAAATAAGACAAGATCAAATGATGTTAAGCTAACTTAATAAATCAATCTGGAAAGCAATATTTCTATGGCACATGCATCTATGAAAACAATTATGTAGGAAACCAACCAATTTGATCACTAAAAGAAATAAGCAAATGAGATTTATTTAGAATCAAATGAAATCCACTTCAATGCATAATTAAACTCACACCAGATCAATCTTGATTAATCAATGAATTATCTCGACTTATGTTCGAGGATTTCTCTGCATTTTCATCAGATGGACCGATTTACCACAAGCATTCAGTTTATGATATGATTAAAACAAGTTTTTTTATAACTACGACTACACATTCAGGGTAATATGGTTTGTGGCTTTAGAGAACAGAGTATGACTCTTCCTTAGAAGTGGGAGCGCCAATCACACGAGAACCATACATTCAAATTATTGGAGTAAAGGATCTCAAAACGCATCACATAGTCAGCATACTAAAATCATTTCAAATTCAATAGAAACCTCACGTAGCATATAAACAATTGAAAAACCAGAGATAAACGAAAAGCAATTATAACTATCACACAGCTATGTTCCTAAGAAATGATACAAAGCTGATTCCATATAGTGGTGGGCCCAACCACATCTGGGGAGCTTACTTACCTACAGGAAATGAAAAGCTTCAATCATAGTAATTCATGAATGCACAGTGAGTCATCCAACAAATTGATCTAAACTCAATACATTTCCATCATAACAATCTTCTAATTAAAAATACATGTTTGGAGATAAAAGATACAAATGACATTATATCCTTCTGTTCGCAAATTATATCCTAACTATTACAGAGCAGCCTTTATAACCATCGACCTGGTTAAAAACAAACTGAACCATACATAGCAAATTTTAAAAGCTCAGCTAAATCAAACTTCCAAATTAGATTGTTGGAACAATCCATTCGATTTAGCATAACAACCCTCAACTAACCCCAGGATTGGTACCAGCTAAATTCAGTGAGGATAGTGGAGATCTTTATCGTGGTAGAAGTTGATCTTGTTCGAGCATAGTTGGAGGTGGCTCGCTCATCTAGAAGTATGCGGCCTATCCATCCTTTGCATTGTTAAGTACTGATCCTGAAATGGTTGTTGAGTACAAAAATGGGGGAACATGGTTCATGGACCAACATTCTCCTAATTTCATCCTGCTCAGCTACTACAATATCCACACTCGACCATATTGATTAGTTAATTCCTTAGTAACAACTCAAATTCACTTAAATTTAACTAATAAACAGCAAAATGACATAATGAAATGCTTCACCTCTTAATATGATTTTGATAGTTTTGGAGCAATAAAAATGGAAGTAGAGTAGGTATAGGAGTACAAAAAAGACAAGATTGGAGGGGGAAAACAATGGTAGTGAGGACAAAACAGGGTACCAACATCCTCCCATGCCGATTTTGATGCATGTCCCCATGCATCTATTACATCTGCTAAAAAGGAAAATTGTGCTAAACAAAAAGAGACTGTGGTTAGAGACCAACAGTCTTAATCAATACTTCTATCCCATGTTTTATTGGTGGGGAGCACTTCTGGAACTGGAGAGCTAACCCTTTCGCATTCAACATTTTAACAGGTCTATACCTTGCTACTTTCCACCACAACAACTGCTTGTTCTTTCTCTCCAAGGCATCATTATGAGCATATAGATTTAGGTTGGAATCTCTCACCTAATGATTTAATTCTTTGACAAAATGAAATAATACCTTATACTTGTTAGCCTATTCTTTGAGCCTGGAAATCATCTTCTGTAGCTTGATGAGTCAGATATTTTTATTTTCCTATGCATCATAAGTGGGAGCCCTAGTAGGTGTCGTTGACTGATGGGATGCACTGCCTTTGGGCGATTTCCCTGTGTGTCCTCTTGGTGAAGAAAGGTGCTGATTGGCCTTGGTAACACTCCTGCTTACTGAAGGCCAAACGGGAGATAAAGTTTCCATGTCTCGTGCAATATCCATAGGGATATTTTCTTCAGATGTGGCCATGGGGGCTCTCACAAGGGATACTTCAAACTGTTGAGCATCAAGATCATGAGATGACAAAATGTGGATGCACTCTGAGCTTGTGTCCTCAACCTTGGACTGTTGGACTTGAGCCATGCTCTGAGTTCGTCATCGGCCATGGGCAGAGGTATTGGCAGGAGAAGCCAGGGGTTTACTAATGGGAAAAATGGGTCGCCTACATTTTTACTTTGGCGTGGCACTCTTGGGGATCTAGGAAGGCTCCGACAGGGGTTTTAATGCTTCACCCTTTATTATGGGGCTCAACTTCGGATGGTTTGGCTCGACCTTTTCTCTTTTCATTTTTTGTTTTGTGGCCATCTGGCTTTCCACAAAAACTGCTTCTTTGCTATCCTTCAAGATGTTATCAGTTGTCTGAGAGAGTTCACGAATAGGAGTGTGGGAGTGGGTAGGAGAGGCCAGTGTGGATTCATATTTAGACATGGGATTGGCATCATTTAGTTTCGGTGAGCGGCCTACTACTCGTTGCCTTCCTTTGGTTTGGGTTTCCTGCCCAGGAAACTCCGCAACTAGGAAATATTCCCATGACCTTTTCCTCTTCTTAAGCTCAACGACCAACAGAGTTTTGATGAGGCTATGGTGATACAATGTGGTCTCAGGTTTCCTGCCTTGTGACTGCACCCCTTGATCCATCTTATGCAAACTCATTTTTAAGAAGTGAGGAATGTTCAATTGTCTGTTCTCTGTAAAATGAGTCATTAACCGAATATGGTAAAGGAACACGACAACATACCTCCCCTCACAAGTTATAAGACGCTGCAACATCGTGAGCAATGAGTGCCATTACTCCTCGGTACAATTTCTTGACACTCCTTTTGCCCAACTAATAGATTTGTAGGCGGGCTTTAAAAACATGGCACAATTCGGAATGTCCAATTGCCCTCCTTTAAAGAAATGTTTGTCTTCGGCTAGTAGCCTGATAGCTCTACTCATGGTCTCTTCTGTGACTCTAAAATTCAAGTTGCTCACTTGGGCATGCTCTCCATCAAAACTCCGCGCGAATGCCAGGGCGAACTGATCATTGAAACCTTTGAATTTTTGCAGAAAGGTTGTCCAACCTTTCTCCTCCAATACACCACGACACTGCTGATATTTCGGGCTGCGTACGAACTAGCCGAACGTGGGTTCATGGCAATCAACCCCTATTCTTCTCGATGCATGTGTTCAACTGAAATTTTTCTCCTCCCAACTCTTTGCTACCCTTTAGTCGCTCACTGAATTTATAACCATGGTCTTGGACACCCCTGGTATTAAAATTTGGATGAACGATCACACAATCATCATGATAAATTGGGAGTGTGATACTGATCATCATCATGATGATCGTCCTATCCATATATGGTGTAGAGTGCAAGCATATGATGTACAGTGTGAGAATTTGATGTAGAGTGCGAACATCATGGTGTAGAGTGCGAGCATCATGGCCGAGAGTTGGCACACCCATCTCATGATTGTTGCGAGGTGTCATGAAGCGATAACTAGGGCAGATATCAACACACACAAGTAGGAATTATGAGCGGATCTCATTGGTGATTGTGGTTTGTGTCTCATCGAACGTGCTAGGATGTAGTCGATGTGGGATTGGGAATAGACAGGTTAGGGGGATATGGCATAGGATTATGAGCGAAATTTAGAATGAAGGATAGGTTCAAAGGTGCATTTTTACAGTGTACATTTTAACCATTCACTAATCAAATTCAAGCAAAATAAGAGTGCATATCTAAACCACTTAAGATATTAGTGATTTCGTGTCGATCTCCTGATTTTGATGTAGCCTCCAAGAACCTGAATAAAAACGATGATGGTAGGAATAATGCTTAGGTTGCAACTATGCTCTGTGATCCAAATTCTAGAAATGAAATTCAAATGACAAGATCTTTGACCTCTACAATTTAAGTACAATGCCTGTAGATTTGTACTTGTGCAGATCAATTAGTAAGCATGATCACCCTTGGCTGCTAGTAAAGATGAGTACTGATTAGGAAACATTCTTACGCAGGAAAATATAATCCCTTCATGATTCCAGAAAGGCTTCTTCACACACGACCGTGATAATTTTTTTTCAATTTGACAGTATGGGACACAGACTGTTTGACCATAATTTTTGAATCCTCTTAGTTGATGCCATATGTCATGTTGCTTATTTCTCTTTAGAAAAATTATTTATTAATCCATGGATTTTTAACTAGGCCTGGAATGATGACTGCCTGCGGCATTTCTTATTTAGGGAGTTGGAAATGTCTGGAAAGAGAGCTCCAAGGGGGCTTATTTTCCATAATTATTCCCTTGGGCTCGAAAAAGAATAATTCAATGCCCAAAGGATCCCTAAACTACCACTACTTTATTGTTTTAACGAGCCTAAAGTAGTTGGTGCTCGAGGCATTCATGTTTAGAGAGTATGAATTGCCCATAGTAGACTCCAAGGGGTTTCCTTTCCGTAATCATTTCCTTGAGTCTAGAAACGAACAACCCTATACTCAAGGAATCCCTAGACTAATACTGGTCCATTTCATTTTGCAAGCTTGGATCAATCAATGCTAAGGAGCTTGATATTTAGAGAGTCTGAAGGCTTCCAAAGAAAACTCCACAGGTTCCTTTTCCATAAGTAATCCACCAGGCCTGGATAAAGGAATAAACTTTCTCCTGGTGAATTCCTCCTTTATTCTACGTGGGCTATGGGGAGAACCACTTGTAGATATGAAAAATAACAGCCCACTAGTTTATATATATATATATAAAGAAATTAATCAGTTGAACCAGCAAGGAGTTGGTCATTTGCATGAATTAGCTCCAACCTTGGATCTTTTCATACTTCTTGCAAAAATTGATCACGTGAAAGTGGTTTGTGATAAACTTTAAGCTGATGACCATTTACTACAAAATAAGTCTTATCATTATCAATAGTACAAATATGAACTGAACCGTTATCAAATACTTCAATTACTTCATATGGTCCTAACCATCTAGTAGAGAATTTACCTTTAAAATGCTTAAAATTACTATTATATAACAAGGCCTAGTCACCTGGGCGAAAAACTCTTGATAAATTTGTCGTGCCATCAGGCTCTTTGGTTCTGCACCAACGCAGTTCTATGGTAGGCACCTTGTTGGATTTTGTCAAGCTCATTCAATTGCATCAACCTCTGCTCTTGAGCCTCATTTAGATTCAAGCCCAACTGAGTGGTAGTTCTGAATGTCTTTACCTGGAACTTGATGGGAAAGAGCACTTGTTTACCATAGACTAACTCATAAAGTGTGCGTCTAGTCACATTTATCCAAGTGATCCGGCAAGCCCATGGTGCTTTTGGTAACTTATCTGCCGAATCCATGTGATGCACTTGAATGGTTTTTGTAAGGATGGATTCCAAAACTTTGTTCGTGGACTCCACTTTCCCGTTAGCCTGGGGGTGTTAAGGAGTCGATTTGCGATGCTTAATTTGGTATTGCTCTGTGAGTGCCTTGACCAAATTTGATGTAAATTGTGTACCCTGGTCTGTGATGATTTCACAAGGCACATCAAATCTCGTAAATATTTCCTCGAACAAGAATTCTACTACTGCCTTTTCAGTGGCAACATACAATGCTTTATCCTCCACCCACTTGGTGACGTAACCAACGCACACCAAGATATATTTTTTCTTTTTCGAAATTGGGGAGATGGGCCCTACAAAGTCCAATGCCCACTTCTCAAAGGGTTCAACAGAAATTTGTGGTTGAAGAAGCATTTCATCGGAGGCAACTGGTCTCCCAATCCGTTGGCAAGCGTCACAACTCAAAACAAACTTCTTGGTGTCTTTAAAAAGTGTAGGTCAATAGTACCCAGTAAAGAAAACTTTATATGCAGTCCTTTTATCGGCAAAATGGCCACCACAAGGCTCGTTGTGACTGGCCCTTAGCACATCATACATTTCATCTTCCCACACACACCGCCTCATAATCAACTCTGGCCTGGTGTAAAATAGATCTCCTTCGATCCAAGAGAAATTAGCACTGCACTGCACTATATTATGCTTCTCTTTGACTGACATGTTTTGAGGTAGTTTTCCTGATACCAGATAATTGACGACATCAACGAACCAAGGAGTAATTGTGAAATGGAAAATAATGCTTCATTTGGAAATTCATCAGGCATTGGTGTTGGCATGCTTCCTTGCGCAAGATTCAAACAAGATAAGAAATTAGCTACCAAGTTATCCCTTCCTGAACTATCAATTACAATTATATTGAATTCTTGTAGAAGCAACAACCATCTAGTTATCCAACTGTTAGTAATAGGTTTATTCATTAAAAATATAACAACAAAATGGCCGGTATGGACAAATGTCTCATAACGAGTAATATAATGCCTAAAATTTCCTATAGCATGCACAACTGCTAACAAATATTTTTCAATAACCTTATAATTTAATTCAACGAGAGAGATATTTTTGCTGACAAAATAAATGGCATAGGGAAATTTATCCTCCCTTTGTCCCAAAACCGCGCCTAGTGCAGTATCTGAAGCATCTGTACAAATATGAAAAGGTAAGGACCAATTTGGCCCTCTTAGTACTGGAGCTGTGGATAACTTTTCCATCAGTACCTGAAAAGCCTGTTGACAATCAACATTCTATACGAAGTTAGCATCTTTAGTTAAACAATTTAAATAATGGTGCTGCAATTCTAGTGAAATTCTCAATAAATCGCTGATAATATCCTGCGTGCCCTAAAAAACTTCTTACCTCTTTTTGCGATCTAGGAATAGGGATACGCGAGATTACCTCGATTTTTTCTAGGGTCAACTTGAATCCCTTCAAATGACACATGGTGGCCTAGAAAAATTCCCTTAGTTTGCATCATCCTACATTTATCGCTACTAAGGGCTAGATCAACTTCTTGACAACGAATTAATACCTTCTCAAGATTTGCCAAGGCTCGTGAAAAGTCATCCCCATAAACTGTGAAGTCATCCATATAGAATTCCACACAGTCATGGATCAGAATAGAGAAAATGGCAAGTATAGCTCTCTGAAAAGTGGCGGGAGTGTTACAAAGACCAAAGGGGAGGAATCTACATGCATAAGTACCCCAAGGGCATGTAAAGGTAGTCTTAACTTGGTCTTCTTCGGCTATTTGTATTTGATTGTAACCGTTGTACCCATCTAGAAAAGAAAAATATTTCTTACTTGAAAGCGTGTCGAGGACTTGATCAATGAAGGGAAGTGGAAAATAGTCACGCAATGTGGCCTTGTTTAATTCTTTGTAGTCAACGCAGAGCCGCGACTTGCTATTCTTGCTTGGAACCACTACCAGAGGTGACACCCACTTACTGTCAGAAATGGGGTAAATAAAATCTGCAGCCAAAAGTTTCTGAAGCTCATCTTTGACAATGTCTTCTAGTGCTAGGTTCATATGCCTTTGTGGCTGCCGAACAGGTCTCATTTCTTCATTTGTATAGATATCGTGGATGCAAGTGTCTGGATGTATGCCCCTCATATCCAATTAATCCCAGGCAAAAGCTCTAGTTTGTTCGCGAATCATACTCGTCAACTATTGCCTTTGTTCTGCAGTCAATCTTGTACCAATGAGTAAGATTTTTCCTTCAAAAATTTCCACAGGTTCTGTGGTGAGCTCATGGCTTTCCTCCATTGTTACAAAAGGGGTGAAGACCGCTGGGTGGCAGGTTTCCTAAAACTCATCACTAAACACATGTTGATAACCATTAAAAGAGATGGGATAATCGATACAAGAGGTATCGGCTAAAAACTGCTGCAAAACATGTTTATCAGAATGCTCCTAGAGACCTCTAGACTGATCTAATGACAACAGGGGAAACATATATTCTTCATCTCCATATGGGTTTTTGAGCCATAATGGTATTTCAGCAGTTACCTGAGTAGGTGGAAAAATAGACAAAGTTTGATTGTGGGGACCATTAGAAATAATCATTTCTCCATTTCTGCACCCTATGACAGCATCAACAGTTGCCAGCAATGGTCACCGTAGAACCACAGGGTGTTTGGGCCTAAAGGTTTTTGGAGAAATAACTACAAAGTCTATGGGATATTGCCAAGAGGCAATAATAACTACTATTTCCTCTAGGGTTCCCAATGGTCTGACGACGGATTTGTTTGCCATTTCTAAAAGGATAGGGGTGGATTTAAGTCCAGGTCGCTGTAATGATGTCATTATTTCATAGGTCATTGCATTTATTGTTGCCCTTAGATCCACGAGGGTGTTTGGCAGAAGTACTCCATTTATCTCAATGGTGATAATGGGGTTCCCAGGGTCATTATATTTTGCAGGGAAATCAAAAATCATAGTGGACATTTGGCTTATGATTTCGACATTCTGGTTCTTATGCCCCTTCCTTCCCAATTTCTTAATGCAGACATTTTTTACAATTTTGGTGTAAATGGGAATGTCTCTAATTGCTTGTAAGAGTGGTATTTTAATGCAGACATTCCTTAGTTCATTTTCCAAATCATATTCAAGCGGGATCTCTTCTTTTTTTACAATTAGTCTTTCCTGGTAGGTGGTTCATTTGATTCTTCTTTTTGTGATTGTTATTTTTCGTTTCGCAAATGGTTTTCGGATGATGTGGAGGGCACCTCTTCTTGGATAACAACAGCCAGTTTTCCTTTGTTAATTGTCTTCCTTGATCATAATTGAATTTCGTTCATAGGAACGACAGTGATCATGTATGTAGGAAAAGGCTGAATATCAATGTTTTGCACTGGTTAAGGTAGCCTATTTTGACTTGGGTTAGGTACAGCTTGTGCAGGGAACAATGTAGGTCGGGATGGGTTCAAGGTAGCAAGTGCCTGCGAAGATGATGGGTTAGCAGGTGCAGATAACAACTGATGCAAAGGAGGTGGTGGCAGCGTAGGTTGTTGATACATGTTGGGGTTATACCCTTGCTGATAGGATTGCATGGTTGGATTATATGAGGTACTTGGCATATTTGGGTATGGCACATAGAATTGGGGCTGGGTTTGATATGTGTTGGTATAGGGGTTTGTCCTCCAATTCTGGCTCCTGGAAATGTGTTGTGGTTGCTAAGCAACCCAAGTAGGGTAAGATGTAGGGAAGGTCCAAGGCTGAGTCTGGCCATAACTTTGGGAATTTGGGTCCGGAAACATATTCTGATTCTGGCCTCTCTAGGTAGGTCTTTTGATGGCTTGAGATTAGTCAATGGTTTCAGCGCTCCCTTTGTAGATGGCCTGTAAGTCGGGAAGTGATGGGAACTTCTTGGTTGGGTGTTCTATAGTGCAGATTCCACAGATCTCAATGGCATTTAAAGGACATTCCCTTTCTGCATGTTTGTGCCTACACTTGGAACAAAAGATTGCCATGGCTATTTCTTCGACTTCTTGTTTTTGTTTGATTTTCATAGTGTCTAGTTGGTCACCGATTATGTTGAGTATATCAATTTTAAAGTTTTTTAATAGGTTTCCCAGCTTGACTCTGGTAACAACATTAGCCACAGTTTTCTTTTGCACATAGTCTCTAGAATTTTCTTTAAGTTCACTAAGCTTTTTCCCTATTTTAGCTTGGCTCCTAGAATAAGTATGACAAAACTCGATTACTTCAGCAAATGGCTTCTTATAGATGTCTCCACCACTAAGAAGGTTTAATGTTTCAATGCAATCATCTCTCAGCGCTTTTAAGAACACATTTATGATAATCTTTTCGTCTAAGTTTGACCCACGAGATTTGTGAAAATTGTATAAGAATCGTTCAAGATACTCCTCTAGGTTTTCGTCTTTTGTTTGTTGCATCCTAAGGATATCGTTGATGTCCCTACTTTTACAAAAATCTTGATACTTTTTAAGGAACACTGATTTCATGTCATCCCATGAGTATATCGTGTGTTGCCCTAGACTCGTGAACCACCTAAGGGTTGCATCTTTTGATGTGGCGGGAAACAATTTAAGTTTATGTGCATCCTCATAGTAATTATAACTGTGACATAAAATATCGAATTCAAAAAGAAATGCATCGGGGTCCTCAGATGATTTACCATAAAACAATGGAAGAGATTCCATCGGAATGTTTTTCATGTTGATGTCACGAGTCACATCTAGGATAGGGGACCCGAAGGTAACTTCATCTTTGTCATCCTAGTTGTTTCCTCTAAAGAGGTTACCATTGCGTCGAGGACCTTCTCCCTCTTCTTGGCATACTTTGTTGTGTCTATCCTCCCCATCTTGGTGATCCATATCTGCAACGGGCACTCGAAAGGGTTTGTTGATTATGGTGTGAACATGAGGTATTGGAACACGGTTGATATTAGTTGATTGCTCGTCCACGTTGTCTTGCAGTTCCACTGGTTGTTCTATAGGGTTGTCAAAGACAACCTGTCGAATCGTCTTTCCCCTTTGATCTAAGAATTCTTGATCCGAAACCAACTTGGTATTAACACTTCCTCCTTCTTGTCTTAATCCTGCATATCGATTAGCAGCCATAAGAATGGGTATATTAACTGATCCAAAAGTTGCAGGAAATTTAGAACTGAAAATAGCTCTACCCTTGCTATCTCTAGGTCTACCTGTACTCCTACGCATAAAGATAAAGGAAATAAAAACTCAAGAACAAGCAATGATTAGTTAGAGTTTGGAGCAACCCCACAAAAGTGGATGCGCGGATCTTCACTCATGTCTTACCATACACTTTCCACCCTTTGACAGTCCTGCAAGATCTTGAAACTCAAATAATAATAGTTGCCTAAATAAGATATTACAACTTCCTCGGAAACAATGCCAAAATGTTGAGAGATTTAATAGTTGTATTAATTCTCCTACATCTATATGTCAATTAGGGCTCGTAAACACGAGTTGCACTGCATTTTCTAAATTTAGTTCTTGGTCAGAGTTCTAATGGTTTCCTTTATGAAATGAGTTAGTTGAATCTAACACACAATTCATCAAACCCTAGCTAGCAGAATCAATAATCAAATTCTAACTCGAAACTCTTCATGAATTTATACTTAAATGAAATCCCAATCTGAATCACAAGATATATGCTAAGGAAAAGCTTCCAATTAAAACACTTTATCAAATAACTCAGATCTCATGAAAACCCTAAGAAACTCTAATTTTGTTACCTATGCTACTCTTGAATGAAAAGTTGCAAATTCTAATCTACTTCAAGCACGTTCGGAAGGTCAGTAAACTTGAAAGTAAACTTTCCAAAGGTAACTTCAAATCTGTGATAAGCTTCACTCTTAGACACAACTTGGAAGAATCTCTGACTAAAAACCTATTCAATCCTCTTGCTTGTTTAATTAAGTACAAATCTAAATCCTGTACCTAAAATTAAAAAGATACAATAACTTCAAATCAAAATACAATATTCTAGCATTGAACCATCATGAAAGGAAAACTTAACTCAATGAAATACCAACTCTCATTGTCAAACCAATGAACGCTTGTCTGTAAACTGATAAACTTAAACCTATACTCTATTTCACACCCTTAACCGAGCAACTTGATCTCTCACACTAATAAATATTCCTAATCTATCATAAGCTTTAGAACAAGCTTCAAGCCTTAACTCTATTCTTACAAATGACAACAAATAAAACAACTATAAATTGGTATGAGGCACACAAAACTGTACTCAAGAAACTTTCCTACAGTTTCATAAATCTCAAATTAAACTCAAACAAACTTATTCAAAATCTCAACAAACCAACACTCTACAACCTAACTTCAAAATCAAATCAAGCACACCTTTGATAGAAACTATCTTAGGCTGGAAGCTCAACACTAAAAAAGAAGTAAGGGAAATCACACTGGAAGCTAAAACTAAATCGTTTACTAAAATTGATCTGTGATTTTATTAAGGAACTGAGAATCTATTTGAAAAACAAGACAGGATCAAACGATGTTAAACTAATTTAATCAATCAATCTGGAAAGCAATATTTCTATGGCACACGCATCTATGAAAATAATTCGACACGAAACCAACCAATTTAATCACTGAAACAAATAAGCAAATGCAAATTATTCAGAATCAAATGAAATCCACTTCAATGCATAATTAAACTCACACCAGATCAATCTCGATTATTCAATGAATTATTTCGACTTATGTTCGAGGGTTGCTCTGCGTTTTCATCAAATGGACTGACTTACCACAAGCATTCAGTTTATGATATGATTAAAACAAGTTTTGATATAACTACGACAACACAGTGAGGGTAATACGGTTTGTGGTTTTAGAGAACAGAGTATGACTCGGCCTTAGAAGTGGGAGCGCTAATGACACGAGAACCATACATTCAAATCGCTGGAGTAAAGGATCTGAAAACGCATCACATAGCCAACATACTAAAATTGTTTCGAATTCCATAGAAACCTCACGTAGCATATAAACTAGAGATAAACGAAAAATAGTTATGACTATCACACAACAATGTTCCTAATAAATTATATAGCGTTGATCCCAGATAGTGGTGGGCCCAGCCACACCTAGGGAGCTTACATACCTACAGGTAACGAAAAGTTTCAATCACAACTAATTCATGAATTCACAGTGAGCCATCCAACAAATTGATCTGAACTCAATACATTGCCATCATAACAGTCTTCTAATTAAAAATATATGTCTGGAGATAAAAGATACAAATGACAATATATCCTTCTGTTTGATACTTCCTAACTATTACAGAGCAGCGTTTATAGGCATAGACCTAGTTAAAAACAAATTGAACCATACATGGAAAATTCTAACAGCTCGACTAAATCGAACTTCTAGATTAGATCGCTGGAACAACCTAGTCGATTTAGCATAACAACCCTCAACTAACCCTAGGATTGGTACCAGCTAAATTCAGTGAGGATAGTGGAGATCTTTATCATGGTAGAAGCTAAATTTGTTCGAGAATAGTTGGAGGTGGCTTGCTCATTTAGAAGGATGCGACATATCCATCCTTTGCATTGTTAAGCACTGATCCCGAAATGGTTGTTGAGTACAAAAATAGGGGAACATGGTTCATGGACCAACATCTCCTAATTTCATTGTGCTTAGTTGCTGCAATATCCACATTCGACCATATTGATTAGTTAGTTCCTTGGTAACAACTCAAATTCACTTAAATTTAACTAATAAACAACAAATTGACATAATGAAATGTTTCACCTCTTAATAGGATTTTGACAGTTTTGGAGCAATAAAAATGGAAGTATAGGAGCACAAAAAGGACAAGAATGGAGGTGGAAAATAGTGGCAGTGGGGACAAAACGGGGTACCAACAACCCCAATACTCCACCATATTCTTGAAGAAATTATCTACCACCTCTTCCCCTTTGCATGGTACCTTTTTCAGCATGAATACATCATACTTGTAAAATTGGTCAACAATAACCAAAATCCCATTATGTCCCTGCACCTTAAGACCTTGTGATATCAAATCCATCAAGGCACTTGACCATAGTTTATCTGGAATCGATAAAGCTTGTAATATGCCTACCTATAATATAGTATTTGACTTGTCTTTTGACAAATAATACAATGTTGAACGTAAATTTCCATGTATCACCTCATACACTCTCAAAATTATCCTCTCACAAATAATGCCAATGTCCTACATTGTCCTAGGTGGCTAGTCCAAGACGAGTCATGAAATTCCTTTAAGAGATCCCTTCAAAGACAACTCATCTTAGGAACATAGGTACACTCACCAAAAATTGAGAGACCATCACACATCAAGAATCTTCTTGTCTTTCCTTCCTTGACTTGTTTCATAATGCTCTTTGTTATTATATCATTCTGGAAGCCCTCTTGGATCCTCCTCTAAAACTCCTTAATCACACTAATTTGATTCTCACGTGACATAGGTAGGTACTCTTCCTCCTTAAGTGTAGCTAATTGTGCCATTCTACTCAAGGCATCTACCACAACAATGATTTTCCCTGGCCTATACTCAATGGCCATGTTAAATTCCACCAAGAAATCCTACCACCGAGCTTGCTTCAAAGACAACTTCAACTAAGTCGCAAAGCAACTTGTCCGTCTTGACCACAAATGGATTGCTCACCAAGTAATGCCTCCAAACCTGTAGACAATGTACTAACACAATCATCTCCTTCTCATGCATGGGATATATCCTTTCTCAATCTTGTAACTTCCTACTTTTGAAAGGTACGAGATGCCCATCCTGCATCAAAATTCCTCCAAATAATACTCAAACACCAATGCATAAAAGAGCTCTAAGTTTACTTATATAAACGAATACTCTAATTTCTATAATTTAAAGAACAAACACACACACACAATTTATAATAATAAAGAACAAACTGATTTTGTAATTACTTTAATTGCGCCTATAAATGTGTCTATTTTGGAATAGGGCTTTCAAAATTTTAATATAATTATCTATATGAGTAGGTGGATGATAGGGATTTAACCTTCATATAACATTATAGAATGTTCTTAGTAGTAGTCACATATCAAAGGTTGAAATTTATTTTAAAGGTAGTTGTGCCCTTTTTGTTTTTTGTTTTTTTTTTCCTTTTAGTGGAATACAATTTTTATTTCCTTCAGAACAAGAAACTACATGATAAAAATGAAGGTTTTAGATTGGTCAATCACTAAGGAAACCCGCCCATATCCAAAAATGTACTCTCCAAAGAGAGGAAGAAGGCACAAAGTTGCCTAGAAATTCAAAATATACCGACATATGCTTGAATATATGAGTATTTGAGGCCACGAGAGCAAACCAAGTAAACATGAAATTGAGAAACTAAGGCATAATAGGAATACAACCCTTTCTGCCTTTTTAGTTAAATTTATTAATTAAAAAATGATGCATATGAACATGAGTTATGGTTTTTTGGGTATGTGGTATTAGTAAGCCATGATCTTAAAACAAATCCTATTAAATGACGATGAATCTCCATGGTAAAGTGGGAGTGTATCTCCAATAGTTAAAAAACTCGTTACATGTTTTTTTTAAATGTGTGAGAGTGAGCCTCGAAGATTAGCTGAATTGGTTGGGTCCCCATCATTAAAACATCTTTGCTATTGAGAGGTCATGGGTTCAATTCTCTCGACACCCTTGGGGTCAGGCTCCGTGATTGAGCTAGTAGGAAGTGATCCCTCCGGGAAAATCTACCTATACAAATATTTGGTGGACGTAGTGGTCACTGATCTCTAGGGCCCTGATCTCTAGGGCCCTCCGGGGATATTTGCCTAGTACAAATATTTGGTGGACGTAGTGGTCATCGATCTCTAGGGCCCTCTGGGCAGATTTTCCTAGTACAAATATTTGGTGGACGTAGTGGTCACCGATCTCTAGGGCCCTCCGGGCAGATCTGCCTAGTACAAATATTTGATGGACGTAGTGGTCACCAATCTCTCGAGTCCATAAAACACAGAAATATGTGTGTGTGCTTAATTCGTACATTAATTCTTTTTATAATTAATAATAATAATAATAATAATAATAATAATTAAATATAGAAATATCGTGCAAGAATAAAATAGCAAATTTCTCTAAGTAGAAGAATGGCGTTGAATATGACTTCTATAGTTTTGGGTTTTTGCACCTGCATCTGTCCATCGAGTCAAATGTTCTCTCTGTACAACTTCGGTGACTTCACTCCCCCGTATCATTAAGAGTAACCTTCAAAACCAATTCTAGGAGCAACAAACTCGAGCTTCTAGAAATACTACAAGATAGAGGGGGTTTTCCAATAGATTGATGGTGTTACAGGTATCATTCTTTATACGGGAGCTCCTCACGACTCCCCAACTACCGACACGATTTTGTTGGCTTTGACGTTGTGCCACCAGTGTTAGGTGGAATCTAAAGCACATGCGAGCTAATAGGGATGTCAAACACAAGAATGCAAAGGATACTCACAACCTCGTCCACCTACTTGTGCAAGTTCATAGGCTCCGATGTTGTGCCACCGATATCAAGTTGACTCTAGAGTATGCACCTGCTAATAGGGATTCCAAATGCGAGAATGCAAAGGATGCTCATTAAGTGTTTGATGATTTGCATGCATGAGATATACGCCTGTGGATGGTGATAAATGCAACTTATGGAGGTAGAATAGAAAGAGCAAACGAATTGTTTGAAAAAATGCACCATCAAAGCATGGAATCTTGGATTGTAAGTATTACAGTCGATACTCAGAATGGGTAGAATCCTGTAGTTGTCGTCTTCCTTCACAAAGAAGGGATTGCATGGCTACATGAACCCCTAATCAATCATACTACTATAATCTCCACAAGTGACAATCATATTGTCCACACAGACTCGAGGAATTACAATAAAATAAAAATCTGAACAGAAATAGTCCACCAAGCAAGGATTAACAAAAAATCATCTAATAACAATTTTGCTCAGAACCAAAAAGATTCAAGTTATAGACAAGCTCTGAAGGAAGCAAGGTCCCCAGACTCAGAGGATACCAAAAGATAGAAGGCTCCCACAAAGACCTTTTAACGAGACCAACAACGTGCCAAGAATAGATAGAAACTTAGGGAATTAATACAATAAACCATGAAAAAAGTTGCTCATTTATAACAGTAAAGAAGAGCCAAGACTTAGCAAGTCAGAGAGCTAGAGCCTAAATTCTACCCTGCACAACTCCACAATCCACCCAATGAATTGCTACCATTTCCATCTTTTGCCTTGTTGTCTCCACCATCTCCTATCTAAAACCCACCTCCCACAATCAGCCAAAGAACTAGGGAACTGGTGCCAAAATGAATCACAACTCCCACAATCAGCCAGAGAACCAGGGAACTGGTGCCACAATGAATCACAATGGTTACAAAACCTTCGACATGCCAATTTAAATCCAGAAACTCCCACTTTTCATTCAATTTCATTTTGTAATGGTCAAAGCAGCTCAAAACTACCAAATTCTGAAGGGGAAGGAAAATCCCACTTGCTACAGGGAAATCCCACACGGGGCACAAAAGTCAGCCACTCTGCAGAGAAAAAACACAAGAATACTCCATAATGCAGTCAACCATAACAGATAAAATAATCCTTCACACACTTCATGCATAAGGCCATGCCACGCCCCTCAATTACTTTGTTGTTCGAGTGGTGGGCAGCCCTCCGCCCCTGATTTCATTTTCCAAGTGTTTGAAAACCACCATCCGGGAGAGATTTATCTTCAATATAATTATGTTTTCCCAATATAATTAAATAATTGGCATATAATATAGTTATGTTTTCCCAATATAATTAAATAATTGGCATATTCATAAGGGTTGTTGAACTTAATTTTATTGGGAATGATTTTTTTAATAGAATTAGTAGCTTTTAAAGATCCGCTGTCACTATTACACTGGATACAACTATTTCATAAAATACCACAAATGAGTCAATTAAACATATCTCTAGAGACTTGAACACCAAATCACTCAAACTAAAATCACTCAAGCTAAGACCCTTCGACCACAAGTGTTACTTAACTTTTATTACTTTTTAATTCATGTATTAATTCTTTTTAATAATAATAATAATAATAATAATAATAACAACAACGTTAAATTTTGTGATTTTTTCAATTTTGGTAATATGAGATGTGTTGATTCATGTTTATTGACATTTACTAGGCATTTAATTTTATCAATGCACTAGTATAATAATTGATTGATTGTGGTTTGAATTGTCAAAGAAATAATAATTCCTATTAATATCATGGTTAGTTGATTAGGATGTAAGAATAATTGATGTTTGACCTTCTAACTTTTAATTAAATTCATTTAAAAATACTCAATTTTAATAATCAACTTCAAATACAAACAAAACATAATCACACAAATTTTGAGGAAATGTTTGTACCTAGAGATATTTGATCCCTCTTAGTACTTCTTAGAAAGTAACTTTACAACATCTCTTCCATATTAAGATGGAGAAAGCATATCAATATAAAGAAATGTGAAAATAGGAATAAAATAAAAACATGTGAAAATAAGAATAAAACAAAAACAAGTGAAGTTGTCATTAAGAAATGAGAGTAAATGTAAAATACAAATAAGAATAAATAAAAACCAGAGTAAATTGCCATTAAAAAATGAGAGTAAATGTAAAAGTATGATAAAAGAGTTATAGATAACATCCTTGAAACTTGTTAGTTCCAAATATTATGAACATTGACTTGCAACTTGGTGGTTTCACCTCTTAAGTTTGAGCCATGAACTCTTTTGTGAATTCTCCCAACATAGATTGCATTATGCAACATTGCTTACAGTTCACTACTTAAAAATTTATTTATTTATGTAATTTAAAGTGTTAGTGGTATTGAAGCTAAAAGGCTTATGAGTTCAGCATTGTTGAACATGATGAATGTTAAATTTTTTTATTCTCAATGTCAATATTTGTTTAAAAAATATTGAAAAAAAAATCATCTAAACCATAAAAATTCTTAATAAAACACATTTCCCAAAAACAATAATCACTAATTAATTAATACCATGTAATGAAAGGTTTATTCTTTCGCTTTCTTTATGCATATTCCAAAAATAAGGATCACATATTGGTTCAATACAATGCAATGAAGTGCCTCTTCCCAAGACAAGAAATAATTAACTAACTCAATAGTTAATATCGATTGCATTTTTTTCTCTTTTTAAAGGGTATTTCTAAAATTCAAAATTATATATAATTCTAAAATTCAAAATTATATATA
>APFE030746568.1:0-16690 GCA_000404065.3 Pinus taeda
ATGTCGAATTTGGAGGACAATTGGGTCTTCAAATCCTGGATAATTTCTTTGTCATTTCCAACCAACAACATATCATCCACATACAAGACCAGACAAATAACACGGTCACCAATTAATTTAAAATACACACAGTGATCTGCTTTGCTTCTGGTGAAGCCAAGTCCCCGTATAAATGTATCAAATTTCTGATACCACATCCTTGGTGACTGTTTTTAACCCATACAGAGACTTCTTTAACTTGCATACTAGTTCTTTCTTACCCTTCACCGCAAAGCCTTCAGGTTTCTTCATGTAGATTTCCTCTTCCAAATCCCCGTGAAGAAATGCTATCTTCACATCCATCTGTTCTACCTCAAAATCAAAAGCAGCAACAACAGATAAAAGTAGTCTAATAAAAGTTACCTTGGCAATAGGAGAAAAAATATCACCAAAATCAATTCCCGACACCTGGGAATAACCTTTTGCTACCAACCGAGCTTTGTATTTCTCCACTTCCCTTCTGCATTTGTCTTCTTCTTGAACACCCATTTGCTGCCAATGGGTTTCCTTCCAACCGGCAACTCCACCAGATCCCAGGCATCATTTTTGTGCAAAGATGCCATTTCATCAACCATGGCCTCTTTCCAGAGTTTTCCATCCTCTGAATCCACTGCTTCCTTCACAGTTCTGGGATCATCATCAGTAATAGAAAAAGCAAAGTTTGAACAGAAAGCAGATGGACTATACCTTTCTGGCTACCTTCTTTCTCGAGCTGATCTTCTCACAGCCGGAGTTTGTGGCTCTTCATCTTCTGATTCCTCCTCTGCTACAGAGTCTGATTCTTCCTCCTTTAGTTCAAACTCTATCTACACAGGTTCCTTTGGTTGGACTTCATGTTTAATAACATCTTTCACCTCTCTGAACACCACATCTCGACTGTACACAACCTTCCGTGTACTGGGTTCCAAAGATTATAACCCTTTAAACCATCCTTATACCCAATAAAGATGCACTTTTCAGATTTACTATCCAACTTGGTTCATTTCTCTTGGAACATGTACATATGCATCACATCCAAATACCCTCAGATGTGAAAGAGAGGGTTTCTTACCAGTCCATACTTCTGTGGAGTCTTATCCTCCAACGCTGATGAAGGTGACCTGTTGACCAAGTAACATGCAGTATCCACACCTCTGCCCAGAATTCTTGTCCCAACCCGACACCACTGAGCATGCTTCTTGCCCTTTCCATCAACGTCTTGTTCATTCTTTCTGCGACTCCATTTTGCTGAGGTGTATATGGAGTAGTCTTCTGCCGTGCTATACCACACTTCTTACAGAATTCTTCAAATTCCTTGCTGCAGAATTCTCCACCATTATCTGTCCTCAGCACCTTTATCTTCTTCTCTGTCTGATTTTCCACCAGAGCCTTAACTTCTTTAAACCTATCAAAGACTTCAGATTTCTTCTTAAGGAAATATATCCATGTATTCCTTGAGAAGTCATCTATAAATGATACATAGTACACAGACTTACCCAGTGATGGAACTTTCACAGGTCAAACACATCACTGTGCACAAGCTCTAATATTTGTTTCGTCCTCTTACCACCAGAGGGGAAACTCACCCATCTGCCTTCCCATATACACAATTTTCACAAAAATCAAAATCCAGAGAGCTATTACACATACCTTCTACCTACCTTTACATGAAGTATTCAAAGGCCCTTCTCTCCAATATGTCCAAGCCTTTGATGCCACAACATGGTCTTCTCTCCAGAGACCACTAGATTTTCTGCTCCATTTTCAGGAACCATAGAACTATTACACCCATCAACAACAGTGCTAACTTGCAGCTTGTACAGAGTTCCAATCCGAACTCCCCGCATCAATACCAGTGCTCCTCGAACCATCTTGCAGGTATCCTTCTCGAACACTGTCTTTACACCTGCATCATCCAACTTGCTTACAGAAATCAGATTTCTGGCCAACGCAGGAATATGCAGAACACCCGGAAGGGTTCTAACCCTTCCACCTTGCAACTTCAACTTTACTTTTCCGCGACCAATGATTCTAGCCTTCCTATCATCTCCTAAGAAGACATCACCACCATCGTATTTCTCATACTTGCAGAACCACTCTCTATGGGGAGTGAAGTGAAAGGATGCACCTGAGTCAATCAACCATGCCTCATGATCTACATGTGTACTTGAAGAAGCCAAGTACACATCCCCACCTTCATCTGAGGTGGTTTTCGCCTCTGCAGAAGGAGCATCATCAGATCCCTTTCCTTTATCAGGAGCTTTAGATTTACACTCCCTTCTGAAGTGCCCTTCCTTTCCGCATTTCCAGCACACCACCTTTGTAGGTTTTCCTGGAGATTTAGATCTCCCTCTAGATTTAGATCTCCCACTCGATGACTTATTTTTGTTTCTGTTCTGGGACCGTCCTCGTACAGACAAGGCATCACCATTCTGGGTGTCCATATTTTTCCGTCTCATCTCCTCCGTCAGCAAGGCTGAGACTATTTCATCAAACTGCAAAGCAGTTGCATTGCTACCTATTGCAATAACCAGACTATCCCACGAGTCTGGTAGAGAACACAACAACCTGATGCACTTATCTTCATCTGAAATTTTAATATCAATAGATAATAACTGACTTACCACAGTATTAAATGCATTCAGATGCTCTGTCACCGAGTCTCCATCTTTCATCCTCAGGTTATACAGCTTTTTCCTCAGGAACAGTTTATTCACCAGAGACTTAGATTGGTACAAAGTCCCTAACTTGTCCCATAAAGCCTTCGCCGTAGCTTCCCCTGATACATTCAACAATACTGAATCTGAGACACACAATCGTATTGTGCTCTTTGCCTTCCGATCCAACTTCTTCCATTCTTCATCGGTCACTCCCGTTGGTTTAGTACCCGGATCTACCGCGACCCACTGATCTTTATCCACCAACAGATCCTCCATCTTGAGTTTCCACAACTCAAAACTCTAACCATTGAACTTCTCAATCTCTATCTTTCCGCTGCTCGCCATCTTCTTTCACCACCAGAATCGATCTCGCAGATCTCCCACTTGAACAGGGTCTACCATAGGCCGGAGCAAAACCCCTCAGCAACAAAGGCGTCCCCTTGAATCCAAAACAGCTCTGATACCAAATATAGGTTTTAACCCCGTACAGAAATTACCTGCATACGAATTCTAAATCACAGGAAAAATAAAAATGTGAGAGCATAACACATAAAACACATATACACAGAGATTTCCCACTTGATCTCAAAACAGAGACTACCAGCTTGATTTTTCATTATGTTCCTTTCAATGTTACAAGACATATTTATACATGCCAAAGCATCCAATACCATGGACCGAAAAACCATCTCGTCCAAAACCATGGACCGAAAACCATCACGTCCAAAAAACATGTGCGAAAATCATGCACAAAACCATAGGTGGGTCTGTCCAACCTAACATAGGGTCAAAAACCAAAATTTTCCGGGGCGCTGCCTCGGACCCCATAAAGTGGGGTTACGGGTACCCCTCAAACCCCCTATTAACTATGTGGAAAGAATATAACACAACCCAATAGTCAGTGGGTTCTTAATGAATAACCTCATCATGATATCCCAAACATATCATTCACATAATCATCATTTTTTAATAACATTAATTAATCATCCTTCCATTGGGATTATTCTTGAAAATGACTTGTAAAAGGAAATACCATCATATACATTCATTTTATCATTGACATATTCATGAACTATAGAACATATATGCTAGACATTATTAAGGTTAGGAAAATTTCCTCCTTACGCTATTTTTTCACTTTCATGTCACTATCTTTTTTTCATGTGAACTCGGCCAAGTCCACCTAGTCGTTTTATAACCTTCTTCTACCTTCCATATCATTCTTTTGAAATATATCATTTAATCATAGCCTTACACTCCTATTTGGGTTTTATTTAGATCTTCTCCATTAACTACTTTTATTTCATTTAATATACCCAACAAACCAACCAAGACCAAACCAAAAAGAGGAAGCAAGAAAGAATGAAAAACAATGAAAGACCACAATGGTAGCACTAAGAAAAAACAAAAAGCAACATGGCTATGTTCAAAGTGAACAAAAAAAAGAAACATAAAATTGTGTGTTCAACCATAACAACAAAGAAATGCACAATATTCCCTTTCACATCACCCATTAGTTCCCATCAGACAGAATCCCATGAGTTCTCATCTCTTTCTACATTATAGGTTGTTGGTTCAAGTGCCTAGAGTCTGCATCAGATTTTCTTCTTCTCCAACTTTATGAGGTTTGTTTTTTTGCTTTTCAACATGACATTCTTCAATATTTTCAATCCCTGGAAACCATTATTCTAAGTAGTGTACATGTCCCTATCTTTTCGTGCATGAGGTACTCATTAGTTTATTATGGCCAAGCACCCTTTGGACATGCTCTAATGACACATGCATGGATTTGCATGGCCAAGTACCCATATGGTGTGCTCCATTACACTACTCGTGAAGAGTTAGGGTCAAGGTATTGATTATTACTTGCTCCCATAAGATGACAAGGTGTGATAGGTTGCATTTCCCTCGTGGCAATCTTCTTCCTAAGATCCTAGTTCCATCATTACACTTGTGTCACAACATTTCATTTCCCATGAGATATACTCAAAACTTTCAATCCAAAAATTTAAGCTGCCCAACTTTGCTTCATTCAAAAGCCTAATATCATAGATGTGAGATATTTTCTTGGTCGTGCTATTAAGATACTTTGCATGTGGTTTTAACCTGTAATGGTGGTTTTGATCTCCCACCTTGTTCCACAATCTTCCTATAATCTAATCTTTCTATCAGCCAACATTTGTCAGTGCTTATAAATACATTATTTTTATTGAAAAATAAATTCACAACAACCTGAAGTGGCCTTAGAATTATTATACTCATAACAATTCTATCACTCCAACTAAATTCAAATAAATTCAAATAACATTGTCATTTTACTATACATATGCATCACATCTATTCCAAGCTTTTCATAATGCAATTAAACATTTACTCCAATAGACCAATGAGTTTGAAACTAGAAATGCATATCTCTAAGTTTATGAGTAGTTTAACATTCATTACTGCAATATTTCATACCAAAAGCCTTACTAACTTAACCATTCCCTTTCCTAGGCATCCCTACAAGGCATTCATTAATTTGAACAATAATTTCCAAATTTATCTGAAGGAATTCTTACCTAATTCCTTTTCCTTACCCATTTTTCCTTTTTACCTTAGATTATTGTTGTATTTTTTGCTTGGTTGTCATTACTAGTGCATTAAGTCGAAGCCTTTTGAAGGGTCCACTTGATTGATATCATTCCTGTTGTTCAAATACTTAGCATTTCTTGTAATGGTTTCAGCGTTGCACATCGGTCATTAATTTATCCATTCAACTATTTATAAATTTCAATGAAGATTTCAAAAAGGATTTTCCATTTGTATCCAATTCAAGCATGTATTTATCACAGTTATTCATATGTTGTCAATTTCCAACCTTTATCATTTTCATTTATGCTCGCAACAAATGTTAGAATCATAATCATAACATATTAATAATGATAATTATTAGCAGTGGGTCATTCCTGCTCACATGCCCAATGTATAATCCATTTGTAATGGAATTCATTAAATAAATTCATCGTGTTATTCAAAAAGAAGAAATTACATTTTTTTTTTAAATTCCATGAGCGTATGTGCCTACCTTCATGTATTTAGCATGTCATTATTTAGTATCTATTCATGGGACATGTATCTCTGATCTATTTCATCTCTTGCATTTTTATCATGTGTATCCTATCTTTCACCAACTTATGGAAACTTCTCAAAACATTAAGGAAAAATATTAAACTAGAAAAAGCTAAGTTAAGAGACCCCTCCTCGTAGTTATGGTTAAATCACTTACGTTGGGGTGCTCCAGGGAATATAGTGAACATATTGCATTTTTAGCTTGCCTCATCAAACTCAAATCAATCTTTAAATAAGATCAGTGTACTTGTATATACAACAAAATAATTTCACACAAGTACCCATGCATGAAGAGATATTAGCTTTAAAACATAAATTATTTCTTATACTTGATCCCATCTAGGTTGAGTGTTGAACCATGCTCTAATACCATTTTGCTACACTCCCTGCCACCCCCTTGGGATTTCCAAGTTGAATTGGATGTGTTAATTTTAATTAACCTAACCTCCATGGTCTCATTATGGAAATTGGGTTGCAAAATTACTCCCTCACAAAGTTAGTGGAATTAAATTTGAAAAATAGCATCACATGTAGGTCATAAAGAGGTTTCCGATAGTATAAATTTGATCTCAATGCAATCCTCAGATTAAAATTTATTCACATTTGAAGTTTGGCCATTTAATCCTTGCCACATAAGTGGGGTTATGCCACATGGAAACCAATGTAGTTCCACCATTTCACCAGGTGGCTCTACATCATTCCTAGCACCCATGTAGATCTGGGTAAGCCCGCATCATCTCTACCACCTTAACTAATTTGTAGACCCCAATGAGTCTGGCCTTAGCAGGTTATTTCATTATTTTATGTTCTATCTACTTTATAAAAATTTCAAGGTTAAACCTCTTTCTACTTTCTCACTCAATGCGACATTAAAAATAACATCGATGGTCCACATTAACTGTAGGTGCCCCCATCCTCTCAAAAATTAAAAATGGGGGTCTACTATATGTTTCATATGTGACTAAACCTCTCGTAGGTCCCCCTTTCTCCATTCTCTCCACATGGACACCTTATTAGACTTATGGCCTACATTGATTTTGGGGCCCTCCATCCTCCCAATAGTTATCGAGTCAGGAAGTTATATAATCCATCCTATTGTACATTTGATGATAGACATATCTCTATTATGCACACTCTATCAACTGCACACATACCCCTGAAACACCATAATAAATCTTGGCACTAGACAAAAATAATGGTGGAGACTTCTTCATCTCTTGATGTGAAATTTGGCATCACACATTATATCATTCCACGCCCCACCATAAGGGTCATGCCTTGCCGATGTCTTGTTGATGTCATAATGATGCCACCTTCTAATGTGGCTTCCTCTAAAGGTGCCATGTATCACCCAAAATTGACCCCCTTGGCCATAAAAAACTGCCATTTCTACCTGCCATTTGTCCTTATGGTAGCATGCCATGTCAATAGTCTTATCATGCCACTCATTCACATCATCTATAATTCCACATGGAATACACATATCCATACTTAGCCTATGTCACATCTACCAACTTAGTAACCAATGTGTTTGACTAGGTCCCAATCCTCCATGCAAAATTTCTCTTTTACATTATACAAAATTTCAAGGGGGATCAACGTGTAAGTCAGTTGTCATGCCTCCATGTCACTGGGTTGTAGCACCACAATGTCGATATTTGAGGTAGGCATTGTACCAAACCATAGACAACATGATGGTGAATTTTTCACAAAGGAAAAGGAAATTTTCTATCCCGCATTCTCTATTAACCTTTTTCCTTTTTTCATCTCCATGCCACAATGCCATAATGCCCCAAGGGCTTGATTTGGCCTAGGCATGATGTGACATGAAATTTCACATCTGGTGATAAAATGCTCCAATCCTACACTCTTTTAATAGTGCCCATTTTCCAAAGAGGGGTCATATAATGTTTGGTATGACTCGTGCAGTACGAATTAGCGATAATCCAAGTCATTACACATCACAATTAAGTAGATATTGGTAGTAATACCTGAGGTTTAATAAAGCCCTTGAACCATTGTAGATTTTCATATTTCTTTTACAACTTCCACATGGTGTATTCAGCAAAATACAAGCCTACTCTGTTGGTGAGCCCTAGTATTGCATAAAGAGTGTTACAACTCCCGGGGGCTCCTCAACTCAAATTATCAACCCAGTGTTCATACAAACTTAGAGGTGACAATTCTATGTGCACAATAGTTTAGGTTATACTCATGACACCCTCAGTCATGACATCAGATCAAGGTTTTTAAAGACCATTCCTCCAACCTAACTATAGTGAAAGCTTACTGATGAAAGCACAATTGAAAATTGATTCTTAACTATGAAAATGGAAATGACATTTGTTCAACTTGTAGATGCTAATTAACATTACATGAAAGAGAAAGGGATAATATACTTGTAGAAGTAAAGCTACTCTATCTTGCATAATTCATCAACTCAGTAACCTATTTTCATGTATCTTTGATCTACTTCACATTTTCTTAGAAATCATAAATCTAACTTGTATAATGCCTGTGAATGAAAATCACTAATTCTACTATGTTTTGCGGTGAGGAAAAGAGGTGGTTGAAATGGTCTAGGATCTTCTCTTAATAATCAAATCATAGGTTGGGGTCATTATTCATATTAACTAATCTAAGGCTAAATTTGGGAGAAAAATAGGCGGAGGAAAATGGCACTACAGGTAGGCTATATGTGCTGCTATAGGAGGTCTAATTCTATAGGAGGACCAGTATTGCTACAAGAGGGTTCTGAGATCCTTTTTAAGGTGGAGATGGTGTCTCGAAGGCATGAAGAGGAGGATGAAGGTAGGAGGGAGTGAATGAAGGTTGGCGAAGCCTCCTAGCCAAGCCCATAACCTCTCCAAAGTCTGTCTTGCACCAAGATGAATGCCCACAATGTCCTTAATTTTCTAAACAGAGTGACTGCGGAAACAAAGTTTTGGGAGCAAAATTGACGGGTGGAAGGAGAATATGGAGAAGTCCAAGTGGAGATGAAAGAGGTTCCTCCACTGTAGATCAATATAACCCTACAAGTAGCCACATATATGCATCAATTGATCATTAATATAGTGATATAAACTATGATGGAAAAGATGAGTTGAATTTGAATAACATTTATCCTATGCCACAAAACTATCCCGATCACTAAGATAACTTCTAATTTGTAAGAATTAAACATGAAGAAGGACAAATAATATCTATTTGTTTCCAATAAATCATAAAAAAAATGTTTTTGGACTGATATTGTAAATCCTTCCAACCATTCTCCCACAAGAGAGGTGATAGGGAAGCCTGAAATCGCAGGTTTTTATAGCTTAAAATCTACTGTAATAAAATAAAGACATTAAATACTTTAAACTAAAAACAACACATAAATACAGAAGAGGGACCAAATCCTCTAGGTTTGGCCCAAACCCAAGGGTTTCAACCCTCTAAAACTAGCTCAGATGAGTCTTAATAACCAACTTCTCATTATTAGAAATTAGTAGTCTCATACATCATATGAAAGTTAACAATGATAATTTCAAGCCTTGGGCTCAATAGATACTCCTAGATGAATAAGACATTCAAATCCTAATAAGCCTTTTAACTCATTTATTTATACAAAAGGGTAGCTGATAGTAGATCCCTTGAAAATAGGAGTGATTCCCTCCTTGTTCTCAAAAATTGTGGAACTTGTCCTCCTTGAGCTTCTCATGCACTTGGAGTTACTCGGCTGTCAATGAATTCAAGCTTATGAGTGAGGATTTGATGATCTCAAGCCCATTTAGAGAGTTAAGGAGGTGGAAAAGCCTCCCTAGATTCCCTCCTAGTTGTCTTCATCAAGCCCCTGCATAGTAAATGCCTCAAAAATGCTTCTTTTTTCTTGCAATTTAATCACATTAGGACACATACTATGAAAAACACCTTTTACTCTTATTACAAAGCATATTATAACAAAAAATGTGAACTAATGTGAGAAAAGGATAGTTTAAAGGTTGGAGGATAGAATAATGAACTCCAAAATACACCTATTGATGGAACTCATCATCACCCCCTGATGAAAGTGTTTCTCATGCTCTAAGCAAATTAGTCATCCATATGAAGCTTATTCATTTCCCTGGTGGCCTTTCTGACATCCCAAGGCACCTCAGTTGGTGTGCCCTCCTGTGGATAAAAACTTTCATTTGTCTCTATCTATGTCCATACCTTTTGTTCCTTTGCCTAGTTCCCTTCTTCTTGTAAGCCCAAAAACAAAGGTGGACTGAGCTTGAGCCCTATCCATTTGGTTTTCAGTCTTTGCATGATCCTTTTGTACAATGGGGTTCTTTCCAAGGCATTCCTTAGCCTTTCAAGAGAGTGATGCTCTCTAATTTGTAGACTGTGGGGTAAGGCATGTGTTGGATTAGGTTGGGCTGATCCAGGTTTGGATTTTAATACGCACCAAAAAAACCCTCAATCACCAGTTCTTTCAACACCGACATGCAATCAAGTCACAATCTCACCCAAAGTGACCATGGGAGGTTGCAGAACCAGGTTTCTACAATCTTGAGGGATACTATGATATGGCAATTCTATATATGATTATGCTTTAACACTTATAAATTAATTCACATTCATGAACTACTTCGCACTTATATATTACTTTGCATAATTACATTCATCACTTAAACATATCTTCAACATACATAAGCTTCACAATACTGAAATAAAGTGTAGATAATAAGAAAAATACATGAAGACACAAATTTTATCATAGTTCATCCCATTGTGCGACTACATCCACAAGATTTGTTGCTTATAATAGAGGATTTGGTACAACAAATAGTTCTTCCTTGCGCACACAGTTGCAGGTTGTCTGCACACTAAGCTGCATATGGCCTACACACTAAGCCATAGACCTAGGCATCTGCACACTTAGCTGCAGAGCCTTGCATTTTTCTCCAAAGTACAGATCATGAAGTTACAACTATAAAACACTGATCTGGAACTATAGCTACCTTCCTTATTTATTATTCATCCCTATATATACGAT
The DNA here is from genome assembly GCA_000404065.3 of Pinus taeda. NCBI lineage: Eukaryota > Viridiplantae > Streptophyta > Pinopsida > Pinales > Pinaceae > Pinus > Pinus taeda. The sequence continues at coordinate 10,810 of APFE030746568.1, forward strand.
TACATTGAGGGATTACATTGCTACATTACCATGTACCTGATACCATGGTTTCCAAAATACAAGGGACTATGGTCCAAAACCATTCAAATTTTACAATATTATATTCTTTTACAAAAAGTGAGGGTCTTTGCCTTGAAGCCCCTATACTACGCGGTGAGTTTGTTACATGGCCGTCATTGTGCTTCGTTGCTCTTCTGTGTGGTCCACTTCATATTATGTGACATCCTTTGTATGGCGTACTCCACAAAATTTAGAATCCTTGCCCAAAATCTAGCCAAGTTGGGTTGTGCCCAACAGGCCCCCGACACTCACATGTGACTCATCCTGAGTCAGTCAACTAGTTTTCCTCTGATCTTGTGTGCAATGTTTTCGTATGCCTTGTTTAATTGTTGTAGAATCTCTGCCAGCTACTTTTCCTCGCTACGCATTTCTTCTAATAGTGCCTCTGTGACATGTTCAGCAACTTCTTTGTCAATTCTATCTCCCTCTGTCGAAGGTGCTGAAGCTTTTCATCGACTTCCTCTGATTGCGGAAGGTCCTCATCATGCCAAGGCTGAATCCTTTCTATGAAACTCTACTTCTCCTTCTTCAATTCAATGATTTTCATTTACAGGTCCTTTGACTCACTAATTTTTGTGAGCCTTTGCAAGATTTACAAACTCTTTGCATCTGCTCAAATTTTTCCAACTAATTTTTCTTTTGCTGCATCTCCTCCTACATTTTATGGGCATTTGGATCTTCCTACAGTGAAGTCCAAATTTGCATGTTCTCATCCAATAATTTTCCATAGTCTCGCAAAGTTGCAGAGATGTTGGCCATCCCACTCTTTAAGTTAACATCCCTCTGCTCACGCACTTATGGTGGTGTGCCTGCTTACAACTTAATTTTTAGCTCACTAATTTGGGTCTCATACTTAAATTGCATTGCAGAAATTTTATGCTTCTGCTCCTTGACTGCAAGGTCGAGCTTCACAACCTTGTGTTCTACTAATTCATCCTCTTGGACATCCATGTCTGGAATTTCCTTGAAATTTTATTCGACCACCTCCTTCAATCTCTATTGCTATAGCTCTTCTGGTTCCTTGTCCTTGATGTCTTGGTAAAGTTTTTTCTTCAGTGCAATGCACTCCTGTTTTATCTAAATGTTTAAGTACGAGGTGCATTGTTCTCACTCCTTGAGCTCATTTGTGATACCTTGGCACAATTCATGTAGGACCAGAGTGGGTAGTGATGTCATTTTCATATTGATATTGTCCCAACCTCTTTCCTGTTGCTCTACTTCAATCGAGTCGAACTATAGAGCTCTGGTAGGCATCTGCATTATTCTCATTCCGAATGTAGTTTCTATTAGTCTTTCTCTCTGGAATCCTTGTCTTATCTGCATCGGTGGTCTAGATGTTTGTTCCCAAATATTCATCTCATCAATACTCTACTACACACCTTTGATAAGCTTTCCATAACAATCTTCCACCCTATTCCAAGATTCCATGGTTATCTCCTCAACCTTGTCTCTAATTTGATCTAGGTCACCTTCAGTGAAAGTGCAACTGGTTTCTTTGTTTCTGACTTTTCTTTAAGTTGATTATAGCCATGTTGGAAAATTCCTAACCCAATCCATGTAATGCGGGATACGGGTTACTGTCAACCACAATTTCTATTACTTCAAAATTAGTAGTAGTGGGCACCCCTTCAATGTCTACTGTAATGCTTGATTGTCTTCCTAGAGGAACAATGTTTTATTGATTCTCCATTCTTAGCTAAATAGATGACCATTGCAACATCGGTTTACCCATTAACTCCCATGTTTTATTTGTGAGGACATTAGCTTCAGATCCCAAATCTAAAATAACTTGGTCAATGTCATATTCTCCTATTTGTGCACTAAGCCTCACTTCCTTTACAGTTTTCTTCTGTCTATGTAAGTTGTTAACTTTGCACATTTCACTCCATGATACTTCCTTAGATGTGCATGAATTTTTCAATTCCTAAAGTCCTTTTACAGCTTTTTGATCTTGCAACAACTTCATACAAGTTTGAAGAAAATATTTTAAAGTACCTACCTTATATGTTGCATCTTGTTCCTTTATTGTCATATCTTAGCTTTGTGTCAAAGATTCTACACTGCAACTATTCTTCTAACTCTATTGTGCACTAGATGTCGAAGCTCCTACGTCCCTAAAGCTTCTCTTCACTTCCATAAAGAGTTATTTTTCCTTTTGAATATCAAACATAAGGGATTTTCCAGTAGTCTTTCCAACCCATGTAGCTTTAGCTTTTTCTTTCCCATCTGCTTTATAATTTCCAGTTGTAGCTCCATCCCTTGTTACAATATTAACACGAGGTTCATCAGACCTTGGTTCTGAAATCATCATCTAAATGTTTTATGTTGGATGTTGATTTTTCTTTTCTTACATTTTTTCCATATGTACTAGACACTCCTAAATTACATGGTCAAATTATTTGAAATACTTACATTTCGTAGTAGGATTCTAGAAATCTCCTGCAAAGTGACCTTTCTGGCCATAGTTGTAATAAATAATTTGTTCACAACCTTGACTAGATTCGCCACCTCGACCTCTTCCTTGATAGCCACCTCGAACACAATGTTCTCCACTCCCTTCATGTCCGTGTTCTTCAAGTTGCATTCTATAGACATCATTATTGTGCTCCATTATTAATTCATAAGCTCGAAAATTGTTCTCATCATGCCCTACTGATTTGCAGAATTTGCAATCTAAGTTTCTTGGAGTCTGGACATACTTCTACAATATGTAGCAATCTCCTACATGTTGTTCACCTCTAGTTTTACATATCTTGCATTATAAGATGGATCCGACATTCAAAGGATTAGGTGCTCCACTAGCCATGTAATTTTTGGAGAGAGGAAAATGTTCCTTAGAGTGACCTTCTAATCTACACTTTGTAAACCACACTTCTTTGCGAACTTCTTTACTCTTCTTAATATCTTGTATCTGCAAAGTCAAATTTTCCAGTTGGCCCTAAATCTGTTGCATACCTGCATTGGTATGCCCTACAGGCGAGATTCTAATTTAATTGCAAGTTCTAAACCTTTGGCTTGAGTTTCTATCTTCTGCTATGAAAAAGGAAATCTTATATGTGGGAGCAATGCAACTATAAGCCATTATTTACGTTTCTGCGGAGCCATTTTGAAGCTCACCTGATCCAATAATATCTTGAATCTTTGGTCAAATTCCCACACAAACTCAATAGTATTCTATTTTATTTATTTTATCTCTATAATGAACTCCAACTTGAACTTTTGGTTATTAAATTCTTTTACCAGTGTTGTTTTGATGTCTGTAATTGATATGATCTGATTGCTCGAATACTTCATGTATCATGTCAACGCTCTATCTTGGGATGTTGTGACAAGCTGTGCTTTCTTTATAAATTCATCACGAACCTACTTTGTTGGGCATATTACTTTGGATAAAAACTAGAATTTCTCTGGATCCTCTGATCCAATCCCTTTAAACATAGGTAGCTTAATATCATCAGCCATAGTTATTCTTGGAGGGGAAGGGGGAAGGGGTAGGGTAGGAGGATTCATAAGGGGAGGGAGGTGGGGTGTAGGGGGATAGGGAAAACAAAAATCACCCTGATTAATAATTGATTCTGGCTTCGGCGAACTTTCAGGTTGGAAGGGTGAATACTGTGGAGTTCCTTCAGGGTTCTCAAGGTGGCTTTCTTCACTTTTAGAGTCACTTAAAAGTGGGATATAGTCAGTTTCTATAAAAGTCTTTAGCTCTTGGCCATGATATCTCTTCTTAGTGTCTATTCTATATCTTTTCCCACTTCACACTGTTCCAATTTCTCCTTCGGATCTCCTCCCAAACATAAGTAACTAATAATCTGATTGCATTCGTAAAATTTCATTTTCGCACAAAATCATCTTAATCCAAAGTTTTAGAGATTTCAAGAACTTACCTCGCAGTCCTTTGAAAAATTTTTGTTCTTCTTCGCTATAGGACACAATCGAGTCTACTGTGAACTTAGTAATGAATCCTTCCAAGATGTTGTGAATCGAAAAGTCAAAAGCTCTTCAGATCATGTTGTCAGTGTTCTTGAGTCGTTGTATTAATTTAAGAGTCCACTCCTTAGGTTCATCTCCTTCAAAACAATATTTTCTCTTGATCAACCTTGATGTCCACTCATATAGCTATACATGGAATGAGCCAAAGAATATTTCATATTGATCTTCAAAAATATATTTCTCCACCCACCTCCTAGTTGATAGGCAAGGACTTCTATTTTCTTGTTGTGCAAATTCTTGTTCCTTCTATTCTACTCAATCTTGAATTTCTTTCTTTGACGGATGCCACATAAACATTCCTCAAATAGATCTTGGTCCTGGCAATAGAACCATTTGTTGGCTTAGGTTGGGCTGACCTAGGTTCGGATTTTACTATGCATGAACAAAACCCTCAATCACTGGCCCTTTCAACAACGACCTACAAGCAAGTTGCAGCATCACTTGAGGTGACTATGGGAGGTTGAAGAACCAAGTTTTTGTAGCCTTGAGGGATACTGTGATGTGATAGTTCTGTATTTTTTGATACTTTAACAATTATAGATTACTTCTCATTCATGAACTACTTTTCACTTATATATTACTTCGTAGAATTATATTCATCACTTAAACATATCATCAACATACATAAGCTTCACAGTACTGAAACAAAGTGCAGATACTAAGAAAAACACATGAAGACACTGATTTTACCATGGTTCATCCTAATTTGGGACTACTTCCATAGGAATTATTTCTTATAATAGAGGATTTGGTACAAAAAATAGTTCTTCCTTGCACACATAGTTGTATGTTTTCTACGCACTAAGCTCCAGACCTAGGACTCCGCGCACTAAGCTGTGGAGCCTCGCCCTTTTCTCCAAAGTATATATCGTGAAGATACAACCATAAAACATCAATCTAGAACAATAACTACCTTCCTTCTTTATTATTGATCCCTATATACTATTACAATGAGGGATTACATCTCTACATTACCATAGACCCGATACCATGGTTTCCAAAATACAAGGGACTTTGGTCCAAAACCATTCAACTTTTACAATATTATATTCTTTTACAAAAAGTGAGGGGCTTTGCCGTGAAGCCCCTATATTGTGTGGTGAGTTTTTTGTGCAGTCTTCATGTCCTTCGTTGCTCTACTACATGGTCCACTTCACATTCAGCGACATCCTTTGTACTGCGCGCTCCACAAAATTTGGAATCCTTGCCCAAAATCTAGCCAAGTTAGGTTGCGCCCAACAACATGTCACCTTCTCTGACCTACTTGTAGAATCTTTGTTCCTGACATCCTAAAAGTTTCCTCAAAATGTAGAATGGATTGCTTTTGGTTTTCTATGTATCTAGGTGCTAAAGAAATATCAGAGGCAATAAGGTTATGCTTGTTGATGATAGCCTTAAGGCTTACTAAACAATGTAAACTTCAAAATGGGAACTGATATGACTACCCGTTTCGTTGAGGTAGCAAATATGTCAAATGATTTTGAAAAGTGGTCGTGCAGAATACACATTTTTTTGGAGCATATTTTTGACAATTTAAATTTTCTTATGTATCAAATATAAATATTTGATTTTAAATGTTAGTGATTTTCATGCTGATTTTGAAATGTGTTGATGCAGCATCAACCCTTTTTTTGGAGGGCTTATTTTTGACACTTTAAATTTTCTAATGTATTAAGTGAAGATATTTTTTTTAAATGTTGCATTTTTTGACACTTTAAAATTTTTTATGTCCAATTTTTTTTGAAATCACGACTACTTAACAAATTTTCTAATTGTCTTATTTCTCTTTTTTTAAATGTTGATTACATAAAGAAAAAAAAATATAGAA
>APFE030746570.1:0-11414 GCA_000404065.3 Pinus taeda
TGTTCAACCAGCCTCAGATTATATCGACCAGCCTCAGTTAGGTCTAGCAAGCAAGCTAACCAACCAGCTCCCCATCCAGCTAACCAGCGAGCTCCCCATCCATCCAAGCTGATGAAATCCATCATCGAGCAACTTAATCGACCCAAGCTGATGAAATATGCATTTTTATCATCAAACTAATTGATAATAAATATATACAAGCATTTCTATTTTAGTTTTCATTATTATAATTCAAAGATGAATGTTAACAAATTACTCATATTAAAATTCTTATATAAAGAATAAGTTTTTTATATAAGAAATAATTGAATTCTAATCAGAATTTTATATTAAGATTGTTTTTATATAATCTATAAAATTTAGATTTTATGAATTTTCATAATGTGTTATAAAAATTTTACTCACAAAGTTTTATTTAACTTGTAAGGTTAACTTGAAAATCTATTTTTAATTTAATATTAAAAAGTAAATGAAGTACTTACAATGAAAAGAGATCATTAATCTAGGGTAAGCGATAATGGAAAATGTTGAGGGTAGGTTTTAGGTTTTATTTAACTTGTAAGGTTAACTTGAAAATTTGTCCTTAATTTAATATTAAAAAGGTAATGAAGCACTTACAAAGAAAAGAGATTATTGATCAAGGGTAAGCGATAATGGAAAATGGCTGAGGGTAGGAGGGGATATAAGGGGAGGAAGGGAGATGGAAAAAGGAAAAAGGAAAGAGAATAAGAAATAAGAGAAAAGAGAAAAAAAAAGTCAATACATCTCGGTGGTGCCTTTCTAGGGTATATATATATATATATATATATCTATGATTCTAACAAGGCATGGTGTCCCTGGGTTTGTCACCATCTCAGGAATGAAATTGGTTATCCAGTGATTAACCAATTTTCATTTCACTCGTAATTCTAACTTTAAATTCCAAGTCTAGTCAAGTTTCTTTAAATTTCAAAATATAATCATCGAGCAAAGGCAATATTTTGAAAATTCAAATTCTCCAAAAATTATTAGGATGTGGAATCTATTTATACATTTAAAAAATATATTTTAAATATAAAAAAATCACAATCTCAATTGGAATTATATAATTAAATTCCAATGAAAAATAATTTAAATATATAAATTAAAATACATCATACTATAATAACATTTAACTATTTTAATTATTTATTATACCATAGATATTGATTGTAAAAATTTAACATAATATAATAAAACTTCAATATAATAATCAGATAATTTAATAACAACAATTGCCTTTTTTGAGCATGGTTTTTATTATTACATATTTCATCTCTACACTAGCGAAGTAATTACTTTAGTAATTTCTCACTTCCCTCTCAAAAGGCGAACCAAACTCTAAATTCCTTCTCAACCACGAGTAATTTCTTCCACGAAATTCCAAATGACCTAACATACTTTCTCAGGATTGGCAGTAAGAAAATGAATATGTTTCATGGATGCAAATTTCATATGAATTGGCCATATTGGAAAATTTCATGAATATGTTTCATGTAAAACCTAAATGGAAATAAAAATAGAATGATGTTTCACAAATGCAGAACCACAATTTTCTTTGGGAATTCGGCAATGATCATGATCTTCTAACATTTGAAATTAATAACATCGAAAATTCAATCCACAAATAGTTTTAGTTATCTTTTGAGGCTGAATATCCTTACACAAATAAATATAATAAAAGGGAACAACAACGCCACCTAAGATTCCACACATGCATAGAAAACAACATTTGAGAGAGAGGTTACATGACAGTTAAAGTGAAGCGGTTACATGACAGATCTGACTAACATTCACTTTAAAATAATATTTACATGTAGTAACAAAAAAAATCAATTTGTTCCCTAAATAAAATATTTTAATTTTCATTATAATTTTACAAACTAAAAAATTATTTTTAAGTAAGACTTAACACATGGCATGTAAAAATAATATTATTGATATTTTACGTTGTGTCATTTATTCTATGTTCAATGGACATGTAAATTTGTAATTTCTTTGTGAATCAAAATTAAAATATTTCAACATTATATATAGAGAGATATAAACAAGTGAAAATATATATTAACTAGCATAGATCTATCGTAACTCCAAATCTACCAAGAGAGGAGAGGAATCAAATCTCTCAATTTGAAAACCTTCCTTCAAGTTTTGCACATAACTCTCTCTCTCTCTCTCTCTCTCTCTCTCTCTCTCTCTTCTCTATATATATATATATATATATATATATATAATATAACAAGTAAAAAAAAAATATTAACTATCATAGATTTATCTTAACTCCAAATCTACCAAGAGAGGAGAGGAATCAAATCTCTCTATGTGCAAACCTTCCCTCAAGTTTTGCATTCAAAAAGAGGTTTGCATCTTCAGAGATTTGATCCTCTTGACTCTTTGCTAGATATGGAGTTGAGATGAATCTATGCTAATTTTAATAAATTACATCTTTTACACAAATAACAAAAAATCTAAAAAAAAATTATAATTTTACACCAGACACATGCAAATTTATATAAATAAGATTTTATTTTTTATGCAACTTTTTTTTTTTTTTACAAAGTAAGATATTTTTAGAGTTTGAAGTGAAGTATTCCATGAAAAAAAAAAAATTTAAGACCATTGTAGGATATCATGTAAAAATTCTAAAAATTGAATAACTAAATAGGAAGAGCAAGGCAAATGCATTTTAATAGAATCAATTGAGACCTATGATGTTAAAAAAAAGGAACTTCCAAGTAGCTAGCTTATTTTCCATCTTTTGAAGAAGATCTACTAAGGGTTAAATTTGAGGGAGTTATCTACAAGATGAACTTTAATGTCTTTCATTTATAGAGAACTACATTTGTAGCCTAGCAAGTGATAAATGTGTCCTAGTACAGGTCTGTTGAAGAAGAATAATTGAGACTTCACTTGATTGATTGAGGTTCCAAAGGCATCCATAAAGTCACTTAAAACCTAACTAAAAATTGGAGCCTCATGAAACATGGGGATGCCCATCAACATTGTATCACCAAAATATGCTAATGGGAAATTGGAAGATCTTCTCCAATTAATGCCTTTTTATATTTCCTTTTGAGATAGTTGCTTTGATCGTTTTTCCTATTCCTTCAAACACAACAATGAAAAGGAAGGGTGAGAGAAGCTCCTCTTGCTGAATGCCTTTGGAGGGGGGGTGAATGGTTGAGGGTGAAACTTTAGTGAGAATGGACAAAGGGATGATGAAAACCAAGAATCAACCCAACTTGGATTGGATTTAGAAAATAAAAAAGTCAAAAATAAATGTTGTATATATGCCCAACTTAGTTTGTCAAATGCTTTGAATGTGTCTATTTTGATGAGGATTCCAACCTTTCGAGAGTTTTTTAAAGATAGGATGACTTTATGACCCATATAAATACTATTTAGGATCTGACAGCCCTCCACATATTTAGTTTGATCCAAAGAGATGATGCTTAGGAGAATAGGCTTAAGGTGATTGGATATAACCTTGGTGATGATCTTATAGATGGAATTGCATTATGGGCCCTAACTTACATGCATCCTTTACTGTGTTGACTTTAATAGCAAGATTCATGAAGGTATGATTGAGCGCTAGGAGAATGACAGTTGATCTACATGTTTCTTTCACAAACTCTAATATTTCGTCCCTTAAAAGGGTCCAACATTCCTGGGAAAAATATGTTTTGAAACCATTAGGTCCAAGCACTTTATTTATGGGCATTTCCATTGCAAAAAGATCAACTTTAGGTAGTGTGATATCCCTCATTAGCACCTTGTTCTTCTTTGAAGCCACCAATGAAGGGATGTGCCTTATAATCGCCTTGATCACTTCCAATCTATTAGGTTTGGGTTCAAAGAGGAGAATGTGATAGTAGTGAACCAATGAAACTTCAATATCTTGATAGTCATTAAAAATTTGACTGGTGGTATCTTTGAGTGAAGAGATCTAGTTATGATGCCTATGTTGCATCATTGATTTTTGCATCTATATAATTTCCTCCCATTTTCTTCTCTCTTCCAATTAAGTGAAGAGATCTTCCTCTTTTGAAGAAATGGTTTCTTAGCATCCTTCTAGTATGATTTTCCATTGAATTTGGCTCATTCATTGTTTCAATTTTTATTTAGATTGGAAAATATTTCTAACTTCTTCTCAGTTCCATTACTTTACCTACTTTAATGTTTTTTAGTTTCTCCTGAAATCAATATATTATTAAACTTGTGAAGTGACTTGTCTCATTCCACCAGGGTGCATGAGCCAAAATATTTCAAATCTAAGCAATCAGTTCATGGGGTTGGCTCAAATGTTGAACTCAAGGAAGATAGGCCAATGATCTAATCCTCCACTTGGAAATATGGATGCTTTGATGTAAATACCCTTCTCCACTAAGGATATAAAAACCAAAAAGTGGTCCAAGCAGGTGAAAATTTGATGGGGGCCACCCTACAAATTGATCCAAGTTAAAATTTCATTTACTATGTTCACATGAATCAAACTCGACTTCTTCACCATATATTTGAAGTGATTTGCATCATTTTCCAATCATCTTATTCCTCCTCTTTTTTCATCCAAATATTTGATAAGTTTGAATTCCCTTCCAATGATCCATGGAGTGTTAAATATGAGGGGTTTTAGACTACATAAGGAATAAATAAATCCAATATTGTCTCTTTTGGTGTGAGTCGCATGCAAAATTAGATATGAAACTAGAATCAACAGATCCAATCAGTTGGAATTTAGAAGATAAAATCCTTTGGGAAGCAAATAGGTATATTATGTTGACTTCTCTGGGATTCCACAAAATAGTGATTCCCCCAACTTTCCCTCAAGAATCTATTGTTACAAATTAATAGTTAAACCAACAACAAGAGTTTATCTTTGATAATATTTCGTTGGTACACTTGTATTCCTAAATCATCATTATTGTTAGTTGTTCTTTATAGATTCTACTTTTTAGAAACCTTTACTCTTGTTTGCAATTAAGCCAGCTAATATTCTAGGAAATGATCTCCATTGAAAATTGAGAGGGGTGAAGGAAAATGTCACTGTGATAAGGGTTATTCTCCTAGAATTAACAAGAATTTCTCCTAGCTCCTGAAATGGTTGTTTATTATTTCTCCTACCTCTATTTTTGTTCTCTTTCAAGGTTAATAAAGCATATTTGAAGAATGAATTTGAATGCCTAAATGGGAAAATGCATTATTTTAGGTTTTAAACCTCTACAATTAATTGTTGTAAATAGATTCTTCATAAAACAAAAATGATCAAATGACAAACAAAAACATTAACATAAATATTTTATCTTGGAAATCCAACCTGAGAAAACTAGATTTTTTTTTCATTATATTCATCTTTAATATATATATATATATATATATATATATATATATATATATATACTATCGCATCAATAAACTACCAATCCATTTACCTTGGATTACAATACAACCATAGTTCCTTAAAAGAAACTACAAAACCATAAGCTAAACCACCATACACCACAAAAGTGCTAAAAGAGAATATTGTATGCAAAAAACTATCAAAAAAGAATGCAAAAAACCACCCAACCTTTTTTTAAGGAGGTGCATGACCCCCCAACACCTCTGCAAAGGGGATTTTCCCCCCTGCAAATGAGCCAAGCAAAGGGGCTTTAACCGCACTTTGACCCCCCTATGAACCTTTCTAAAATGACAAGGGTTGTTTCCCCTCCTATGATGCCCCAACTACATTAGGCAACATACAATGCGTGGGGGTAGTCATGCAAATAATATAACACATACCCAAAGTTCTAAAACTTGTTGTTTTCTTTACACATTGTGGGTCGTAGGAGTACATAATCAAAAATCCAAGGCAACAATTACGATTTTTTATTTATAACAAGAAAACTTCTTAAATGTGTGTATATTTTGTTAATGAATTTGCAACATTCTTCAAAGTGTCCACCTTCACTGGTGACACCTTATTTTCTTTAATCATATCTCTCACAAAGTAATAATAAACATCAATATGCTTAATCTTAGAATGATACATTGGGTTTTTTGCTAGGAAGATTACACTCTAACTATCACAATCTATCGTCACAACTAATTTTACCAACCCAAAGCCTGAACACAATGTCTGAACCATATTTCTCCATTTCTTGCATGAGTGGTTACAATGTATTCAACGTTTGTATTTGAGAGTTTCACTATGGATTTTTTCTCACTAATCGAGTTGATTTCTCCTATAAATAGGTTAAACACAGACCCACTTATTGATATTTAACAATCCAAATCTCTAGTTGGATCTACATCTATAACACACTCCTCCCACATCTACCTAAGTAACCGGCCAACTGGGGTAAACATTTGACAAGAGGCCATCATGATATGATTCAACCTCCTAAGTCACATTAAGGAAGTGGAACCGATGGAAACAAGCGATACATACATTTAACATCAGCATTAGGACCCTCAAGAACCAATCCAACCTTTCTACCAACCAGCCCCTGGGTCCCATTGAACTTTTGGACCACTCGACCTCTAGACACTCTCATTCTATGGTCATGCCAGTGTCCAGGGACCCCTAGACTCTCTCACAGGCCTGCAAGCCAGCGTCTAGGGACTATTTTACTTAGTGTTGTGCCAATGTCCCTAGGTTTTGAGCCACTTTTTCAGGCCCAACGACCAGGTCATTTCCCAGAATTGAATGACATCTTCGAAACAATAAAATAACAAGGAAATGACAGTATAAATGAAATCACTGGAATAACACCTTGACCGGACCCCTACTAGCCAAGACATGTATTTCGTTAAACATATCACAAATATGCAATCTACAGGTATAAATAACAGATCTAACCATAGGGATCTCATACTTAGATGATAATTGCTAAGAAACATTCATGCCTCAGCACATCAACTTTCATTTCATCCATTAGGTCATTGATACATTTTTCATTCATTTACTAGTAAAAACATGATGAGAGCCATACATAGCTACTGTGATAAAACATATATATAACCAACATAATAGCAACATAAATACCAATGAAATCATAACCACGTAAACTGGTATAATACTCATAGAAATACAAGGAGAAATAACCTCATATTGATGATGAAAAATCCAAACCCGAGATGGGACTTCCACATTCCACCCAATAGTAGAATGGTTGAGCCAAATATCTCTTCAGTCATTCAACCTCGTGCCTTATTCCAAGATTGAATGTGGGATCTCATAAAACACATCAATCAAAACTATCAAGGGCTTCCAAAGGCCAACCACCTGTTGAAGGCCCCGAAAATCGGGTCGACAACAAGGGGGATACCCGCCCGGTCCGGACCTTGGTTGGCAGCTCCTTATCCGTTTGGTATAGCGGGTCTGACTGGGGATATGGGACCAGTTTCCCAATTCAATGTGCGTGTGTGAGAAAGATGGGTGTTTCTGTTCTAAATAGAATACTCCTATCTAATCTAATGCTATGCTATTGTATTCTAATAAACAGAAAAACATTGAAATTTATGCTAACCCGGGGTGTGATCTTTCTTCTATGCGATCTATAAAGATTTCAAACAATAATTGGTAATAAAGATCATTCAGCTATCATAAGAAAAGAATTCGATAATGATGAGCTACTTCGTATAAGAAGTTAGACGAAACAGTTGTTAAAACTTATCGCATAAATGAGCTATTCATACACTAAACATAAACAAATAGTTATCACCGTACAAAAGTGCCAAATGATAACTCAAACATCCATGCTGTAATATATAAACAACTGAAAACTGAATATCACTTTAACGCATAAGCGGAAATGGTTAAGAGATAAAAGTACCATTTATAACTAGTTCTACTTATGAGCTTCAAGCAACAATTGATTTATCTCTCCTTGATTTAACATCCACTAAGCGTACAGAAGTGCACCATCAGTAGCAAATATAAAATGCTAATATCAAATAAACCCTGTTCCATTCATTCACCAAAACCTCCTCTGAGGGTGCAAAAGTGCATGTTCTGAGGACAAGTTTTTGATAAATTTCTGGACCCTTCTCTAAATGCATGAGAAGGGTTTAAATACTACTAACTAGATAACTTATTTACAGAAATTGAGGATTCGGTTTAAATGACCGTCCTCTTTCTAAGCAAAATTATTTCTAAAATTAAATCTACTATCTAACTATTTCTAAATCTGCTCCTTAATGTAGCAAGCATTCAGTACTTTCCTGAGTAGAGTCGGCTGACTGTCTTCCGCCTTCGGTTGAGTTAAGCAGACAGAACTGGCAAGAGCTGGCATTATCTTTTCAGTAAAATTAATTATATATTTGAGAATCATCCAATGAATATGTATCATTACCATGTATGCCTGGTAAAAATCCAATTTCAACTTGGTTCACCCTTGGACTGCTTCTACTTTTGCTTCAGTCTTATGTTTCCAGTTTGCTTCTATCGCTGATTTCTTGCAATTTTCGGGGCTCACAGATGACTAAGTAACTAGGGACCTTCCTTTTCGAACAATTTTTCTTAGCGATGCACGATTAGCGCTAACCGCTAATCGCGCATTGGAAACTGCCTCTGTTCCTTGATCTGGGCTTCCCTGATGCGGTTTTTGCCTCTTGCGCCTTTTTCTCTCATTCGGTATAAAGCTCAAAATTTGTAAAAACAGTGGTTCCGTGAGCTCTTGACCCTGAGAGTTAAACTATCTGTTTCTAGTATCAGCATCGTTCAGTACCCATTCAACCATGGCTATATATGAGAAATCTGTGATAGATGCCTCGGAAGAGTTCCGCGGCTCTTTTTCTTCCTTGAGTGGATTAAGTATGCCTTCCGAAATGTACATTGGAGCGCTGCCTTCCCTCCTCGTAGTTTTCTACGTAGTACCCTGTATAACGCTTCGTCCTTCTTTCCTACAGTTTACATTGAGGTGGAAGTAATGATAAAAGACTAATGACAGGAAAATTTTTAAATTCTGAAGATATGCAAAACATGCCACCTTACGTGAGCTATTTATTTGAAAAACACAACACCCTACTACATTAACAATTGGAAATAACTCATTAATTCGCATTAAAATACATGACCAACTTTTGGCTAAAAAGTTTTCTCGAATAATGAGCCAGAACCAACTGCGATGAAGAGGTCCCGCGATTTTGCTTTGCGATGTCACACATCGCAGTATCGCAATATCGCAATGTCGCAATGTCATTGTGCTGTTTTTTATTGCAAGGTTGCAACATCGCAGCATCGTAACTTTGCAGTATCGCAGTATCGTGGTATCGCAATATCGCAATATTGCAGATCGTTATAATCCTTATTTAATTCATGTGATTTTTGCAATGTGCGATATGCAATATCGCATATCGGCGATTTTTTAAAGTTTTTCAATGTGAGTGTTTCTTTAGTATATGCGATGCGATGAGGTTTCGCGTCGCAATCTCGCCTTTTGTCATTTTAACTCATTTAGAAGGTGTATCCTATCATTATTTGCGCGATGCGATATCCTTTAAGGAGTGAATTTAATTTTCTTCATTATGAAACTTAGGTTTTTTTAGATTTTTCAAGGTATTTTCCTAAGTCCATGATGTTGTAAGTTTCATCTAAAAAAAATGTAACACTAACTGATTTACTGAGGGTCCCCACTTATTTAGTATTAGCAATAATACTTCATAAGGAGGGGGGTTGTTGGTGGCCACAACAACTGGCAATTCATTTGGAAGAACCAGTTATCTCTGTATTTCTATTGCACCTTTTCAGCTTCCAAAACAGAAATTTTTTCAAAAAATTAAACTTTATTATGGAAAGATAAAGTACATTATGCTCTAACCTGTCAATGACATTTTGTTTCAGCTATTTTCAACTTTGATTATTTGTTGCCTCAAGTTAGTCCTTGTTTTTACGTCAGTCATTACTTGGTCTGTAAAGATAAAACAAAGTCTTCTCTGTAAACCAGTTTTAAAATATACTCATTTGTCGTAGGTAGAGCCTCTGCTGCCAGCAGGCGTTCATAGCCTCGATAGGGTTACCTTTTACCCAACAATAATCTTGTATCCTACTTAAAGAAACCTACAACTCTCAAAGAAGAATCCATATTTACACTTATTGCTTTGCTTTTCTTTTTATTCTTAAAGAACAATGTCTTGGTTTGGTAGCCAATTTATGACACAGTCATTCACTCGATTTATAACTTTGCTGAACAAGCTAGCTCGTGATGAGACCCCTTGCCTCTTGATTGTAATAATCTTGAGTCATTGCCCTGTTGTGGTATGTAGTATTTGGCAAAGTCAGCAAGTTATAATATCTATGATTATGACAAGTCGGCTTGTGATGAGACCTCTCATTCTTCAAGATGAAGTGTATCCTTGGATTGTTCCTCTGAAAGTTGTGATTTCCTTAGCAGGGAGGAAGCCATTGTTTTCTTTAGATAGCTCTGGACGACAATGATAAAGTTTTTGGAAGTAACTGTTCTACAGAGAATCTTTATTTTGTTATTGATACTTTTCATTGTACTGATATAAAACAATTTCTTTACTAAAGGTTATTTTCATCAAATTTTATGAAGTTGAAACTAGTGTCATATCTAGGTTAGAGTCTTTAACTGTATCTTTCAATAATAAAGATCAATTTTCCAAAAGATTTGTTATTTATACAAGCGAAAAATCATAATCTGAAAGAGAGTTGGTATCTTTTTCGTAAATGCCTAATGTAACCATTCACAACTGGTTTTATTATGAAAAAGAGAAAAACTATTACTCTACAAAATAGAAGAATAATCTTCTATGGAGAATATTTCTTAAGAATTTGTCCATTGACAGGCAAAGAGTCTCTTTTACCTACTAAATCCTGTAACACAAATGTCGATGGCCCTAAGACTTCTACAATTTGAAAAGGACCAAGCCACATTGTTTGAAATTTTGTATGTTTACCCTTTTCTTCGTGTGCCTTGTCCCATTTTAAAACTAAATCTCCCACCTGAAAATCTTTTCTGGTCATTATATTTGAATCAAAAGAGGATTTTACTAGTGTCTAATGATGAGCATGCATTTTCTTAGCTTCTCACTGTTCTTCTAATTTGATTATTTCCATTTGTCTTAAGTGTAATGAGGAAGTTGGTACTTCATCAATGTATTGAACTAGAGACAGAGAAGGAATTGCTAAATGAGTCAGAAGAACAACTTCTCTCCCATAAACTAAATTAAAGGGAGAAGTGCCGATGGGAGCTTTTTTTGTTATTCAGTTTGCCCATAAAGCGTATATTAAGGATTTATGCCAATTTTTATGATTTTGGTCTACTGATCTTTTGATAATCCTAATTAGGTTTTTGTTTGTAGACTCGGCTAATCCGTTGCCCTCTGGATAATAATTGGCCGAATATTTAAGTTTGAATCCTCTTTTAAGTGCAAATTCAGTCATTGCATTTCCA
>APFE030746575.1:0-26951 GCA_000404065.3 Pinus taeda
AGACCGTGCATAATGTAATATTGTATACAATCGCCTGAATACAGTAATCGTTTTCATAATTTTTTGTTTACAATCGCCTGAATAGAATAATTGTTTTTATAATTTGTTTCTTTGCTCTTCATCGAAGACTTGGCACACGTATATTGTTGGAATTTGAATGTCATGGCCACATAAACTGTTAGTTGCACAGATGTGTAGCAAAGGAATTTACGTCTATATTCCCCCAATGGGGACAGGAATAAATCCCTTGTAGGGTTGGGGTTCAGCCAAACTGTATTTTACTACTTGTTTAAGCTCAAAACCGAAGGTCATATTTCCATCGTGTATTAATTTGGAGCCCTTCTATCATTAAAGAAACAAAACTTTGATGACTTTCAAATGTAACTGATGTAACTTTGATGACTTTCAAATGTAATAGGTTGAATAACTCAATGACTGAATTATTTTGTTGAGAAAATATGTGAACCACACATTTAGAATTCAAAAGTTCTAATACATCTAACAAATTTCTAAACAAAACAAATTTGACTTAATGACTCCAACAATATATTAATGGTTTTATTTTATGAAATTAAAATTTATGAAAATAATATTAATAATATAGCAAGTGGGGTTCATCGTTAGGGCAAGATGAACAGAGATCTCACTGGAATGTTAAATAGGAAGATAGGCCATCCTCACGGTTAAATTTGACCAAAGAGGGAAATTAATATAATTTAAACAAATTAATTTGTTGTTATTTTTTTTAATTTTTTTAATAACTCAAACAGTTATATTTAACTAGGGTAGGCCAATTCTAAGAATTTTTTTAATTATTTATTTACTTGATTAACTATTTAATTATACATATTTTTTTGTTATTGAAAATAATTTTTTTATATGTGTTATGAGTTATGTGTATATAAAATAAGGATTAAATTAATAACTTAAAAAATAAAAATAATATATAAATATTAAATATAAGAAGTGAAAATTATATATATATATTATTATATATAATATATATATATATAATTATTTCTAAATGAGGGATGATTAGAATAATTAATGATTAATAATTAATAATATTTTTTATTTGAAAAAGGGATGAAATAAAATAAATTGTAATTATATTCCATGATTTTTTAAGAAATTTTATAAATAGTTTAAAAAAATCATGCGTTTTATTAGAGATTTCCTTTATGTATTAGAAGAATTCGTTCATTACCTCGATGGCGTGGAGGACCTTGAATCACGAAGCGTAGGCTCGTGTGGATTATACTTTTGTGAATGATAGAGAATGAGTACAAGTGAGGTGATTTGGACAACTGGCAAGTGTGGCTCATAATCTTTGAGAAGGCCACAACAAGTTTTAAAGTGTTGTGGTATGTATGGTTTTCTTTTTCTTTTCTTTTAGGTTATGGGAGATAGGGACGGTGGTGCAAACATCATGGAGTATGCAAAGGTTACAAACTTGTGCATGATCACTCTCTCGAAAAACTCACTATGGGTAGTTGTTATTGGTGCTAGGGTTCTCAATGTTCCTTTAATAGTGGAATTTGTCGTTACATTTGAGACCTTGGTGATAAGGCACCCAAAGCCTCTCTTGGTGGTTGGCTCTCAAAACTAAGTGGAGTTGAAGCGCTCTTTTGCCCTGTGGTGAGTGGAAATTTGATAGTTTTGGAAATGCTTTGAAAGTTGTGAGTAAGGTTTCTTATTGGTTCCCCTACTTGTACTTTGTTCCTTCTGGCCCTTTCTGTGGTGGTGTGCTTCAATTGTGCTTTATATATTTGTTTTCAAGTGAATTCTATTTGGCATGTGCGTAACAAGCCATGACAATTTTGGGTCTGGGTTTCTAGTGGTTGGAGTTTCTTTGTGGTTTGCAGAAGTGCAAGGGTCCACTCTAGAGAAATTATTAAGTGGGGCCATTTTACCTGGCTTAAGGTGGCGCTGGTGTATTTTGGTGTGACTGACGGTACCATCCTTCAACTATGGCTTCAAGAGGTAGAGCTTAGGAGAAAAATCATTGGGTATAATCAATGTCATAGCCCTAGCGTTTGGGTTGTTATGTCATAGTAGAGAGGCCACGCTTGGAGAGTGATGGAGCGCCATGGCCCACCAAGGGGAAGAGACGATCAGGCAAGTGGGGATGAAGCCATGGGGATCGCTCGAGTAGAGCTAGGTGAATACTTCGAGCATGTCTAGGTCCAATCCCCAGGCCATGTCGTTTAGCGATTTTCTTTGGACTCCTTGACATGCAAATTCATCTTACCTTCACCACGCTTGAGGACATGCATTGACAACACCATGACAACAGGAATGAAGTGATTGCATTTCTTAATGATATGCAACAAAATCAGTGCGACATTCGTGATGATCTAACTTCCCTACTAAGAGGCTAGAGGTGAACCAATAACAATTTAGATGATTTGGAGGCACGTCTGACCCACATTGAGTTTCATGCCCATCAAGATTTTGATCATCATGGTCCTAGTGTTAGTAATGCACCAAATGTACCTATAGTTTTGTGAAGTTGGTTGGTTGTCTCTTCATTTCATGTGTTTTCCGGGCTATCTAGCTGGTTAGTTTATGGTCTTTATCTAAAGCATGGCATATTTTCCTTAAATTTTGCATTCTTATCCTTGCCAACAAATCTGGTTGGATTGAAGCATGGAGAGCAAATGTGTTTCTGAGTATCAAATGTAATATTTTGCAAAATTAATCGAATTTTTTTACTCACAAAAGAAACAGAAGTTATTGATTGTTTAGTTTATGTTATAAATTTACAATTAGTTGTGTTGTGTCGAAATATTTATAAATAATTTAATAAATTTTTTTGTAATTTATTATAGATTCCCTTGTTACCCATTCGTTTATTTTATATTATAAATTGGTTTATTTTAATTATAAATTTGAAATAAGCATACTGATTTTGGATTAGTAAATCATTATTTTATTATATAAATATATAAATATTTAATAATTTAAATAATTATTATTTTAATTTTAAAATTAAAAAATAAATAAATAAATTAGCAGTAAAATATTTATAATAATATTTGTTTCATTAAATTGAGATTTATATAAGAACTTAATATTTGGAGCTAGTTTTCAACTTAGAAAAATAAATGGGGTTTAAATGTTAGCATGGTCATATGTCATATGGGGTTTCAAAAAGAACAACATTAGTCATATGTGTGCAAACATTCTGCTAAATAGCTGAACACTAACATAATTCACAATATTCCTGTAATGTGGCAATGGTACAAAAAATTATGCCATTCTAGCATTAGTGTGCCTCAACTAAAAATCATTGTTCTTGCAGTACAACTTTGTATACCGTCCCAATATACAATTTCTAGTTTTACTCTTGCAAATAATTTCCCTACAATATTACTTACTACTTTTGTTGTATACAATTCCTACATGCAATTAATAGTTAAAATTAGAGAAATTTTGAAGAAAAAATCGGCCCGAAAACAAAAATGTAAAACCCAAAAAAAAATTATAACAACCAATAGGGTTCAATATGATGATGTCAACCAAGGGGAAGATTGGCATCTTTTGGAGTAAAAAAGTAAAAATATTAAAAAAGAAAACTATTTTTTTCAACTTGTATTTCCAACTTATATTCCTATAGTTTTACCCAAATTTCAAGCAAGACCACTTGTTGGATGCATAATTTAATTCCTCATCTAAAGAGTAACCATATTTCATACTTTTGGACCCTGCTATGTAAAAAATGAGAAATACATGAGAAACGTGACTCCAACCACGTCTTTTCATGTATTTTTCATTTTTGTGAGCACTTGTTTGATGCATAATTTAATTCCTCGGCCAAGAGTGCCCATGTTCTATGCTTTTGATGGACACTTGATCCGAATTGGATCCATAAATGACTCTCAAGGAACCATGACTAAATCACGTTGAATAAATCTCTAATGAAATCCGAAACAACAATCGAAAACACGATGAACGAGTGGCCATGGCAGCCGATGTGGAACGACGAGGACCTCGGTCAAAGTGCACTGACCGAGGCCCATGGACACTGTGCAGGAGGTCAAAATAGCCCCTGGGAGCCCTGGATCTAGAAAAGGAGGTGATTTTCGATGTGCCTAGCGTTAATCACACATTGCTGGCGAACAGGGTTGAAATGGGGAGCCTTAAGCACTCGGTCACGTTGGGAGCCAGAGAATCGCGGGCGGAGAAACGAAAACTCCCAATGTACGACGATGGGACCCACGACCCAGAAATCGGCGGTATTGATTGGGACACCCTTGGGTCTTGGGCTTTTTACTGATGTGTGCATCTTCCATTTCTACATCCCCTGTCTCATCAATGGTCCTTTTCTGCACCTTGTCCTTTGTTGTTGGAGTCTCGATCTTCATCTTTGTGTTAAGAGGCTATGAATCAAGGTTAGTCTTCCATTGAATCTTGGGCCTATATTCATTCTCATAAGTTGAAGTCTTTATGCTTTGAATTTTCTTTACAATGACCCCATGAGGATCATAATGCTAAACATCTCCCATATCAAAATTTATTTGCTTCAGTAATTCCTTAGCTTCCATGAAGGCCTATATGGAGTTAACAATAAAAGTCCCTACAGGCTTACCCAACTTGAACATATATACCTTTTTGGCAGGGACAAAGTGGACCTGGTCAACATTAAGACTTTGTCTAATGAACTCTAGGGTGAATATACTCATAGGTATGAATGCAAGCAAGGAGTAAGGAGGAATATCACACCCATAGACCGGAATATTTGTGTAATCCTTAAATATATACCAGTCTCCCACCTTGGTGTCCTTGGTCAATGGAAGGATTGATTTTTTTTGGGGAAGGATTCTTGCAGAGGAAACATTATGAATAATTTTATAAGCAATATCCATTTAGGAGGACATGAACTGTGAATAGCCATCATTATCTAGTCTTCTCCTAATAGCAGTGTCCCAGTCAAAAAAAAACTTCCTATGTTTGTTTGGGGCCATCAGACTAAGACCTGGGCATTGAATTCATCCACATGGGTGTACACAAATGGATAGAACAACAAGGAATAATACCTTAAGTATGAGGTGGTAGGAGAATGACATAATTGGAATTTTATGGACTCAGCCAAGTACAAAGGTATGTCAAACAAATGGCCTGGTTACATAATCTCCTTTAGAAACCCTAGGGATGATTTATTGGTTATATTAGAATTATCATACCCAAAAATATGAGTAATTATAGACATAAGAGTCTGCACAAACTCAAAAAATATAGTTATTGGAAAACTATCAACAATGGGCAAGGACTGTAGGTCAGGGGCTAGGACCATTTGTAGAAAGGATTTTTGTTGATCAACTGCAATGGTATTATAATTATAAACTAGAATGGTTTATCTGAATTGCTAGGGTTCAGGGGAGCTTCAGTAAATCAGAGCATTTTGAATCAACTCTAGGGTCAACTCTATGATTTTGGCTCCAGTGGGAGAAACAAAACAATTATTTTCTTCTATGTAAGCAATAGTTAACCAAGAAATGAACTCAGGGAAATTATGAAAAGAAGGGATGATCTGATAATATAGCTATCAATAAACTACACAAAGTGGGTCCTCTCCTCTGACGTGGTAGCCATACATGTCGAATCAAAGGTCCGATAAGTGTTAAGAACAAAGGGGGTCTGAGATTTGTGCCTCCTTGTCCATGAGCAGTTCGACATTGGAGGAGGGTTTGGTTTCTCGGGCTTTAGGGGTCTTGGGGGTCGCTTTCTTCATTTTAAACAACTATCAAGACAATTCTCAGGTGGAGGGGACTGACAGGTTACCTGATTGGCCTAGAGACAACTGAAAACGACATTGGAGGGGAGTTTTGGACTATTTTGGTGATCGAACAGTGTTTCGGAACGGACAAACTACGGGAGGAGTTAGAACTAAGAAAGCAAAACAAATTCAAAAATTTGGAGCAGGAAGGGTTTTTATAGGTGGAGAGGAGCAATAGTCAGGTGGCGTTATGGGGGCGAGGTTGTGGGGACACCTAGTGAAGGAAGATTGGGTGATCTAGGTGACAGGTGGATAGGAGCGGGGGATGATAAAGTTACCATTTTGCCTTTACTTTCATCGCTTTCTTGAAAAATCGTGTTGGAAAGACTCTGACGAGGTGGGTGGTCCTTATCTCCCTCCATCGGGTGGAAGAATGGCAGGTGACATCCTACGGTTGCCCCCTAGAATTAATCTGGGTCATTGGATTGGTGGGCCTGCTCGCTTGACTATTCCACTTTGGGGGGTAGCGCAGGTCTATCGTACGGGTAAGTTATCCCTCCGAAATGTTTCCTCGGGCCAATCAGGTGGAAATGGACGATGATCCACCATGTGAGCTGCTTGATATTTAACCAAAAAGGCATGCCTATGGTAATTTTGTTGTTTTAGCCCGCTATGCTTGCTAGGTGGAGTATTCCATGGATGATGGATATGCTATTAGAGCTTCTTACTATGTCAGCAGGGCCTAAAGTTTCCCTCATCACCAATTTGATTTTTTTTAAGCCAAATGTCTTGAATACAACCCTTAAGCATCCCTACAACAAGAAATAATGAAGGAAAAAATAGGGATGAAGAATTTCTTTGAACTGCATGAATACACAGAGAATATGAAGGACAAAATATTATATCTTCAGCATCAAATGGAAAACATACATGTGGTGGGAATATGTGAAGCAGGTTAGAGACACAAGTATTATCTGATGTAATAGTACATGAAGGGGTGCCGAAAATGATTTCTATTAAGGTGAAACCTCATGCAGTTCCTATGTGTATTGTTCCCTAATTATTATTTTACTTAATAAACAAGAAATCCTATGTTATTTAAAGATCTTGAAACACATCACTATAAAAAAATAAAAATGAGCTTGCTAAGACCAAAAATCGCTCTTAAAATAATCTAAAATTGCACAATATACAACTCATAAATTATAAGGATTAAAAATATAAAAATAATTCCACATAGCATTCACTACGCATCCTCTAGGTTCTAAAATTTTAGAGTTTGTAACCTCATTGAAAAATAATTACATTGAAAACTCCAAGATTACTCTTTTAGAACTAATTAGTCACAAATCCTATCTTCCATACAATATCTCTATGAGATTATAATGGATCAAAACATTAACCTTTCACCATACTATTATGATATGTCTTCTTAGTCTCCATAAAATTTCTCTATTTGAAACTTCCTAAAAAGGAAATTGTAGAGAAAATAAAAGAATGACTCTCTTGAGACTAATTTAAGGATTAGTCACTAACCCTAACTTCCATAAGTCATATCTCTTAATTTTTAGTGAAACAAAACTTTAAATTTTGACCATCTATACATAAATATTTATACTAAATTTTCAAAAATATATATATATTTATCTAAAACTTCTCAAAATAATAAAAGAAAAATTCTAGGATAGGTCATTTGAAACTAAATTGAGGACCAAACATAAATCCTAAATTCCATAGGGTATATCTTTGAAATAATATTGTAACATAATATGGAATTTTTACCACTTGTACATATATATTTTTCCTCAAACTCCACAAAATTTCTCTAACTTAAGATTATCAAAAGAGACTTATAATGGAAATTCCAAGATGAATTCATTGAGGTAGAAAAATCTTACCCTAAGGCCATAGATTTGATACCAAAAGTTATGAACCATGCACCTTAAAAATGACAAGGAAATGGATACATCGAAATATGAGGGGAAAGCCTTTTTTTACAATGAATTCAATACAGAAGACATAATATTATCACTTCAAACTAGGTCTCCTTGGTGTATATATAGGAGATAAAGGGTACAATTATAATGAACGGTGCAATAGAACATTTTAGTTGACGTACTAATGTAAAAATACAATAATCATGAATGTCTATTATGGCCTTAATATATTAAAATCTCCCTCAAAGTAAAGGCAAAGTTAATCTCATACTATAGTGAACAATTGTTAACCAATGTAAATAAAATTTATCTACACACTATAGTGAGTCTTAATTAACCATATTTAACAAAACCCAACCAATGTAAATAAAATTTATCTACACACTATAATCAGTCTTAATTAACCATATTTAACAAAAGCCAACCTACAGTGAATAATGGTTAACTATTAAAAATCAACCATAATTAACCTATAGTAAGATGCAAAAGACCAAATACCACAAAAATGCACAATACTAAGAAAATGAGAAGGAAAATTAAAACCCACAACCGATAACACTACCATATGACCCAGCACCTAAAAACTGGGCATATGAGCCACCTCTCTAATCCTACACAAAATTTGTTGAGAAGTATGCTCTAGATGTGGGAAAAGGAAAAATTGGAGTTTTTCAAATGGAAAGATGGCAGGGTGTGCCATTCCAAGAAACAATGGAATGTTTTTTGAACTTCTAAAGCAAGTATATGTGCCACCTTACCAATCCCTCATATGTCAACAACTCTTATACTAATGAGGAATCATTAAGCATAAACCTATGGAGAGAATATGCATAATAGAAATGCATTGGAAACATAGAAGTGAAATCATATTGCAGTTAGCAATAGTTTACGAGAATTTTCAACATACGCAGAAAGGTGCATTAAAGGATGGGCAATAAAAAATAATTGGATGGTAATCTACCTAATTTTTTTTTATTGTAATCAAGATAGGATTTAAGGTATTAACTTAAGTAAAACATTTTCCCAGAAAAATCTAGATTGAGCAACCCACCACTTCAAGACCAAGTATAGACCACCCCACTTGCCTAATACACCACCTCAACTCATAAACAATGTTTTCACCGCCACACTCCATGATCACATGTCAAACTAAGCTGATAAATATTACATTCTAATATGATATAATTAAAACTATAAGAAGATGGTATATATCTCTACCCTATGGGAAGTTCTAATCATTCCATCTTGTTTTTATATATAAATCATATGAAAACTATTTTCTCTTTAGAAAAGTCTTATTACATGGATAACAATGTCTATTTTGGAAAAAGAATTTCATAATTTCAATTTAATCATCAATAATTAGTAGATGGGTTTTAAGGATTTAACCTCTAAGGAATATTCACTCAATAGTGGTAGTGAAGATAGAGGGTAAAAAGTTATGTCACAAATAGTTATGTTTTTTTCGCTTTTCAGTCTAACTAAAAAATGTTATAAAATTAAAACCATGGTATGACCTATATTATTGTAACAAGGCCTATTAACAAAAAAAGAAATTTCCATGGTTAAAAATTAATAATAATAATTTATTATAAAGTTATAATTTAGTTGATTTTTATGATTTATTTTCTTTTTAATTTTTAAATCGGTATAAAATATAATAAAATAACATAAAATATATAATAATAATTATTTAATCTCTATTAAAAAATATATATAATAAAATAACATAAAATATATAATAAAATAATTGTGTAATCTCTATTATAAATTAATGTTTATTTAGATATTTTGATTTACCTATTATTCAATTTATATTAAATAAATTACTATTTCAAATTACTAGAATTTTCATCTATACATGTGAATAAGAAAACGTTTTCCCTGGTGTAATTTTATTAACTCAAGTCCATGTCACTTTTCTAGAGTTTTAAAGATAATCACGAAGATTTTCGTGTTTTACTAAAATCTCTTTTCTTTCTGTCAATCTGTAATGTTTTGGATGTTTATAGTTTTTTTTGTTTCCCATATAAACAACATATTTTCTTGGTAAATGTTATTTCCAACTTTATAACAAAATTAATGCACTTTAACATGTGAAGGAAATAGCATTTGCCCTCTCTCTTCACGCTCTATTTCACCTGCTGGAAAGAAAAGAGGAACGCTATTTCCCTCACATGTCAAAGTGCATTAACTTTGCTAGAAATAGCATTCCCTATATTCTTTCCACACATATGGTATCCACTTACTTTTCTAACATTTTTTATGTTGACTTGGGGAAACGTACATTTTTATGTTGACTTGGCCAAACGTGCTTGTTACGTGATGACTTAGAGTTGTCGTATTCTTCTTAATTATACATCGTATTAGCAAGCTCTACCGATATTTACACTTCAATGGTGTTTGTTATACACATTTGCGTGGATGAGATTGCCTGAAATACTCCCATTCATGTCTATGAGTTGAAGTCTATATTGGCTATATTCATTGATTCCATTATCACGAAGTTGTCACATTCTCGGAAATTGCTGTTACCGACCTCACAACTATTATCAATAACAATTTTATTTTCTTGGTGCTATGAATTTCGGAATCTGTCCCACGGTGTGATCATGGCTTTTCTTTGCCCTCTTCTACGGCCTAATATATTGATCTACGGGTGGGCCATTGAGAAATGTCTCTGAGTTGAAGTCTATATTGGCTATATATTGATGGATTCCATGATCACGAAGTTCTCACATTCTCGGAAATTGCCGTTACCGACCTCACAAGTATTATCAATAACAATATTCTTGGGCCGTAGTATAAGGAAGCTGGACGAATTGCTTGGACGAATTAATAATATTAATATTTTTGGGCAAATTTCAAAATTTTAGGTGTTTTAAATATTTTGATGGTGTTTAATCTATTGATTTTTGTAATTCTAAATTACAGTTGTTAAACTTCAAAATTTTAAGTGTTTTATTTTGATGGTGGTCAATCTATTTCGACTAACACAATTCAAACACTACCTCTACAAAAAAAATTAAATTTTTTTTACCAAAAATAAACCCCTTAGTGACAAATTCCCCGGCCATGGTATGTTTTATTTTAAATTTCGGCAAACTACTTGGAACTGCGATTATACAGCATGTTAAAGATCTGACATCTAGTCGTATCCGCCGAATAAATTTTGTTAGAGGATTTTTTTTTAAACTACTCTTCACATGATTTCTCTTTTTATTATTTTATATATCAAAGGTATCACTAAACTTCATAAAATTTAATATTACCGTATAGAATTTGAACAACATTAAAAGGAAGGGTTTCAATTTCTTTCTATATTTCAAAAGATGAAAGTATATAAATAATTTACCAGAAAATCAGCATGAGATGATGAAATCAAAATTAAATTAAATTTAAATCGTTAACTTTAGTAAGAAATAAAAAATGCTTTAAAAATATAATTTTATTTAGATTAGACTAACTGTTTGAAAATTAAGCTCAAAATTAAATTAAATTTAAATCGTTAAATTTACTAAGAAATAAAAAATGTTTTAAAAATATAATTTTATTTAGATTAGATTAACTATTTTGAAAATTATGGTTCAAAGAATTCTCAACTTATTCATTTTATTATATTATTATTAAAAAAAATAGTTATATTTCTATTGAATAAATTAGAATCTGATAGAACCGATACATTCAATAATAGTTAACAAATCTCCAATTTAGCAGAACCAATACATTTCATAGTAGTTTCATCTCCAAAATAGCTCCACAATATAGTAGAACCAATACATTCCATAGTAGTTTCATCTCCAAAATTGCTCTCACCTGAGGCCAATTGTTTTAAAGGTTTCTGATCCACCTTTTTTACAATATTTGAGCTTTGCATATTTGTGTAACATAAAAAAAAAACTACATATATAGTCTAACTATTACAAATAAAGACTAAGTAACGTGACTAAGTAACGTCTTCTTCTGGTGTTACCTTCCAGCTCCATCACTTCGACCTCCTCTTGTTGGCGTGCATCCTCGGGATCACTATGCACAACTACATGTTGAATTTCAGGAGAAAGAGCTCCGTGGTCATCCTTAGCTTGCTCATTGTCGTCGCCTTCATACCAAACGCTTGCTTCAGGACTAAGAGTAGTGCAATTTCTTCTATTTTTTCTTCTTAGTTCTCCACCTTCCAGTCCAAGTTTTCAATATTCATCATGTCATGATTTCCTGCGAAGCTATCTGGACAATCTCCATGTCCTTCCTTCGAGCTTCTAACTGACCCAACAGAAGTGAAAAATGTGACTTGGCTTCAATTAAAATTTGCCCTCCAATTTGTGGTTGGGAATTTTTTGCTAAATTCCAAAACAAATAACCTGAACAGAGAACAATGCTCTGTTTTTCTCCAGGATCTTAACACATGGAAGCTATAAACAAATTATTTTCTGAGAACAGAGTATTACACACATTCACAAAAGCTTTGTATTCATTAATCAAAGACAACCGCTCTTACAAAAATATCCTTCCTCTGTCTCAGGGATTACACCAAGAACATTTCAACAAAAAATTACTATGTCTCCTATTGAAAAGATTTACACTGTGTGTAAATTTTTCATTTACATTTACTATTGTAAATAAAAAAAATTACATGGATTTACTACTCTAAAATTCCTCTTTTCATTCGTTGTTGCGAGTTTTACATAACATGTATGTTCAACGAACAAAATACATTACAATCTCGCTCTACTGCGCAGTCCCTTTCATTTTACACTGCTTTGTAAATTCTTCATCTTTTTCTGCTCACACTCTGCTGCGTGGATTTTACTTGCATATCCAATACACAACAACCACAACGAAAAAACATAACAAATACAATAAATTCTTCATCTTTTTCTGCTCACACTCTGCTGCGTGGATTTTACTTGCATATCCAATACACAACAACCACAACGAAAAAAACATAACAAATACAATTACATATGCCCATACTTCCGTGCATAAAAAAAAAACATTAAAATTTAAAATTCTATTTAAAATTCTACCAACATTTACTTGTGCCCATACTCCCGTTGATAGAAAATAAGAAAATTAAAAAATTTTACATGCTTTGTACCCATCACAATAAATTTCATTAATTACTTTTACGGAGAAACTGGCGGTGAAAACAAAAACTTCACGTCAAGTCCATATAGTGTAGGTCTGTGGCTGTACATCAACCATTGATCTGCCCTCAAAAAATCCGACGGTTGTGGTCAATATCGGAAGGCCCATTTCTGCTGAAGTTTATGCTTCGTTAAAAAGTGGTTTTGCAAAATGTACTGAGGACACCCATCAAAAAGTGATTGTATCGGGGGCGTTTGAGACAATACCACTTCTTCAGCAAAAGCCGTCCAATGGAAGACTGGTGGTTTTGCTGAATTAAATGCACGCAGTATAGCAGTTTGAAATTAATATTTCAACACTCCCCTTTAATTTCAACTGCTGGGCATTCAGTCATACCCAGACATTTCCTCAAAAACTCAAAATTTTTCTGGTCCAATGGCTTGGTCAGAATGTTTGCAACCTGCTCTTGAGTCCTGCAATGTTGTAAAACAATTCCTCCATTGTTTACCAATTCTCTAATGTAATGAAACCTTGTGTCAATGTGTTTCGTTCTCTTATGAAACACAAAATTCTTGGATAATGCAATAGTTGAGCTATTGTCACAAAAAAACATTGTTCCTTTTGTGTGCTCTTGGTCTAAACTCCTTAACATCTTTCTCATCCAAACTTCTTGACATGCTGCTACTGTAGCTGCCACATATTCTGCCTCTGCTATAGACAACACTACAATAGGCTGTTTCTTAGAAGCCCATGAAATAGCTCCTGAACCCATGTGAAAAACATAACCGGATGTGCTTTTCCGATCATCTACACTTCCAGCCCAATCACTATCAGTGTATCCAATTAAATATGAACATTCTGAGACAGTATATAAAATGCCAAACCTTTTAGTACCTTTAACATACCTCAAAATTCTTTTTGCTACCTACCAATGTGCTTCTTTTGGCCTCCCCATGAATCTGGAAATTAAACTAACAGCAAACATTATATCCGACCTAGTTGCAGTCAAATACATAAGGCTGCCAACTATGATTTTGTACAGACTAGGATCAAAATCCTTGCTGCTATCCTCTTTGCTGAGTTTTAATCCCATCACTGTGGGAGTGATTACTGCCTTGCTCTCCTACATATTAAATCTTTCCAATACTTCATTAACATATCTTACTTGTGAGATAAAAATCCCATTTTCATTTTGATCTACTTCTATTCCTAAGAAGTATCTTAGCAAACCCATGTCAGTCATCTCAAATTCCTCTTTCATGACTGCTTTGAAATTCTCAATAAGATAATCATCATTACCTGTGAAAATAACATCATCAACATACAACACAACAATTAAAATTTTACCATCCTTTTCTTTGATGTAGAGGGTGGGTTCTCCCTCACACTTTTCAAATCCATTTTCTAGTAGATAGGAATCTATCCTACTGTACCATGCTCTTGGTGCTTGCTTCAGCCCATAAAGAGTTTTCTTCAATCTGCACACTTTGTGCTCTTGGCCTTTCTTTTCATAGCCTAGAGGTTGTTCAATGTAAACCTCTTCCATTAACACTCAATTTAGGAATGTTAACTTCACGTCCATTTGGTAAACTTTCCACTTGTTTTGTGCTGCTATGGATAGCACTGCTATCACGGTTTCCATTCTAGCAACCGGTGCGAAAGTTTCCTCATAGTCTCTCCCATACTGCTGCTTATACCATTTGACAACAACTCTTGCCTTGTGTCTTTCTATTTTGCCTTCAACAGTACTCTTGGTCTTGTAGACCCATTTAACTCCAATGACTTCATTACCTTTTCGTAGTTCAACTAAATCCCATGTCTTGTTTCTTTCTATGGCGTTGATCTCCTCATCCATAGCTTCTATCAATTTCCTATCCTTAATAGCATCTTCGAAATGAATAGGGTCATCAACATGACAATATAATGCAAACAAAGAATTCATACCTTCATTTGCTGCCTCTTGCTCATAAATGTCACTCAAATATCTGAACTTATTACCTCTTTCATTTGGTGTACAAGTGCTTGAAGAAGCACTTGAATTTCCTCCTTGTGGTGTGCTTGGAGAAGCACTTTCATTTCTCCTCAAGGGTGTCTCTTGTTGCCCTTGTGTTGGCACTGCTGGTTGGGAATGTGTTTCAGCCATCTCCTCATCATCTTCATCATAAGACAAACAATTTTTAACATTCACTATTTTCTCTATGCTTCCATCCCAAGCTTCCTCCTCAATGAACTGAACATCTCTGCTCATAAAAAACTTCTTGGTAGATGGGATATACAACCTGTAAGCTTTGGATTCCTCAGTGTATCCAATGAAAATACATTTCTCCCCTTTACTGTCCAACTTCCTTCTTAGCTGATCTGGAATGTGTGCATAAGCCACACATCCAAAAACTTTCATGTGGGTGACTCCTTGCTTTCTCCCACTCCATGCTTTTTCCGGCACTGTTCATGACTACTTTTGTAGGACACCTATTCAAAATATACACTGCACAATGTACAGCTTCAGCCCAATACTCATTTGGCAAATGCTTTGCCTTTAACATACTCCTCGCCATATCCATGATGGTCCTATTCTTCCTTTCAGCGACTCCATTTTGCTGCGGAGTGTACCTAGTGGTAAACTGTTTGTGAATTCTATTTTCTCTACAAAAATGTAGAAATTCTTTGGAGATATACTCACCTCCTCTATTAGTTTTTAGAACTTTGATATGAAACCCACTTTGGTTTTCTAGAAGTGCTTTAAAATTTCGAAATTTTTCAAACACTTCACTTTTGTTCTTTAGAAAATAAATCCAAGTGTTTTTAGTAAAATCATCAATGAATGTTAGAAAATATTGGTTGCCTGCAAGTGATGGAGTTTGCATCGGTCCACATACATCTGAGTGGACAATTTCTAAGGGTGCTTTTGCCCTTATGCTTTTCCCTAATGAAAAACTTTCTCTGTAATGCTTCCCCAAGATACAACCTTCACAAAGGCTGTCTAGTTTCTCTATCAATGGCAATCCTCTTACCATTCCTTTTCTACTCAACAAGTTAAGACCTCCAAAGTTGAGATGTCCAAATCTCAAGTGCCACAACCAATTTTCATCCTTTGGTACGCTTTGGAAAGCCTCTTGGGTAACTGCTGCAATTTCTACTCCATCTTTTAAAACTGCTTTTATTCTGAGAGGGAACATCCTGTTCCTTGTCATCTTCGCTTCAGCAATACATATTTTGTTGGGTGCTCTATCCATGATGGTGCATACATCATTCACAAAAAAAACATTGTACCCCTTTTGAACAAACTGACCAATACTCAAAATGTTACATTTCATTCCAGGAACATAATAGACATCTGCTATGGTTTTCTTTTCACCTTTCTTTGTAAATATTTTAACTTCTCCTTTTCCCATAACAGAAATTTTACTATCAGTCCCAAGTTTGACTTGTGATTTCACATTTTGATCTAATTTAGAAAACAAGCCTATGTTTCCTGTCATATGGTTGCTGCAACCGGAGTCTAAAAACCATATATCATCATTGTTTGTTTCAGCCATGTTACAAGCTAAAAGCACATTATCTTGGCCGATATTTTCTCTAGTGATATTTGCACTAGATCTATTACTCATATCATGCTGCTTCTTCCTACATTCATTTGCATAATGCCTATATTTTTTACAATAATAGCATTGGACATTGGATTTTTCATACATTTCTCCTTGAGCATGATGTTGTCCACTTTGTTGGTTGCTGCCTTGGCCTTGGTTCTGATTTGGATTGATGCATCTTCCTTGAGTGTTTGTTGAACTGTTTCTTCCACCTTTGTTTTGGCTTCTGCCTC
Organism: Pinus taeda; assembly: GCA_000404065.3. NCBI lineage: Eukaryota > Viridiplantae > Streptophyta > Pinopsida > Pinales > Pinaceae > Pinus > Pinus taeda. The sequence continues at coordinate 16,562 of APFE030746575.1, forward strand.
TTCCTCTCTTGTTTCCTCTGCCTTGACCTCTTCCTCTTCCAAAAGACATCTGGGTCTTGAAGGTTTGTTCTAGAGATGAGTTTTCATTTCTACTGAACCTCTGCTCATGTGTTATTAGTGATGCATGAAGTTCATCAAATGAAAAGTTTGTGAGATCCTTTGTCTCTTCTATGGTGGTGACAATCACATCGAACTTTGAGGGTAGGATCCTCAATAGTTTCTCCACGATCCTCCTTTCTTCAAGAATTTCTTCATGAGATCTTATTTGTGTGACTAGACCAATTACATGTGTGAAGAATGAGTCAATATTGTCTGACTCCTTCATGCAAAGATTCTCAAAATCTCTCCTCAGCAACTGTAGTTTTGTTGTCTTCACTTTCTCCAAGCCTTGATAGGATGTCTTGAGAGTTTTCCATGCTTCTTTGGATGTCTTGGTTGCTGCTATCTTTGGAAACACACTCTCATGCACTGCTTGATATAAAAATACGAGGGATTTTGAATCCTTCTTCCTATTTCTCTTCAACAGATCTTTCTTTGCCTGAGTTAATCTGTTAAACTCATTTTCATCTGCTAGTTCTTCAAACCCATATTCAGCTAATTCCCATAAATCTTTAGAAGAAAACAAGGCTCTCATGGTTATTGCCCAATAGTCATAGTTTTTCCCATTAAACTGTGGGAGCTGAGTATTAAACATACCCATGCTAGTGCTGGTGCTGGCCATTCTAGCACTCTAAACTATGATTCTAATACTTCACTGTGTTTTTTAAAATAACTCATTGTTTCTTCAGCAGCAACACAAAGAAAACCTGTGAAATTCCTTGGATTTTTTACTGAGTCTTCACACTGCTGGAGAAGCTGCTGCAACAAAAATCCTTCCTTCAGCTTTTGACACCTTCAAAGAGCCTGGATGAGCTCTGATACCACTGTTGGGAATTTTCTGGTAAATTCCAAAACAAATAATGTGAACAGAGAACAATACTCTGTTTTTCTCCAGGATTTTAACACAGGGAAGCTATAAACAAATTATTTTATGAGAACAGAGTATTACACACACCCACAAAAGCTTTGTATTCATTAATCAAAGACAACTGTTGTTACAAAAATATCATTCCTCTGTCTGAAGGATTACACCAAGAACATTTCAACAAAAAATTACTCTGTCTCCTTTTGAAAAGATTTACACTGCTGTGTGTAAATTTTTCATTTAAATTTATTGCTGTAAATAAAAAAAATTACATGGATTTACTGCTGTAAAATTCCTCTTTTCATTTGCTATTGCGAGTTTTACATAACATTGTATGTTCAACGAACAAAAGACATTACAATCGCACTCTGGTGCACATTCCCTTTCATTTTACACTGCTGTGTAAATTCTTCATCTTTTTCTGGTGCACATTCCCTTTCATTTTACACTGCTGTGTAAATTCTTCATCTTTTTCTGCTCACACTCTGCTACGTGGATTTTACTTGCATATCCAATACACAACAACGACAATGAAAAAAAACATAACAAATACAATTACATATGCCCATACTTCCGTGCATAAAAAAAAAATTAAATTTTAAAATTCTACAAACATTTACTTATGCCCATACTCCCGTTGATAGAAAATAATAAAATTAAAAAAATTTACCTATGTTCTACCCATCACAATAAATTTCATTAATTACTTTTACGGAGAAACTGGCGGTGAAAACAAAAACTTGACGTCAAGTCCATATAGTGCAGGTCTGTGGCTGTACATCAACCGTTGATCTGGCCTCAAAAATCCCGAGGTTGTAGTCAATATCAGAAGGCCCATTACTGCTAAAGTCTACGCTCTGATAAAAAATGGTTTTGCAAAATGCAGTGAGGACATGCATCAAAAAGTGATTGTATCGGGGGCGTTTGAGAAAATATCACTTCCTCAGCAAAAGCGGCCCCATGGAAGACTGGTGGTTTTGCTGAATTAAATGCGCGCAATACAACAGTTTGAAATTAATATTTCAACATTTGCGAGATCATCGCTTTCACTTCATTCCTGAACACACCAGAATTCTTTGGCGAGTCTCGCGTTCCATTCAGAAAAAGAGAGGCCATGACTCTATGACAGAGAGAGTGAGATTACGCTTATCATTCATAAATAGCACTCAAATATTCTAAATATAATATATGACTATATTTTAAAACTAAATGAAGAAACTCTGAACAACCAACTAATTAAGATAATTACCTATATACAAACGAATTGTTAATTTGGTAATTTTTTTAATATGCAAACTAATTTTCCTTAATTATAAAGATTATGTTTAATTTAATTATTAGAAAAATTGTTTTAAAAAAATAAAAAAATTACAACAATTTTTAATTTAATTATTGAAAATGAAAACCATTTATAATTTTTCCTTTTTATATAAATATAGAGATATACATAAATATAAATAACCAATTTCAACTAAATTTTTTAATAAATTTTAATATTTAGGAGATTAAAACTTATTATATAAAAAATGTTTTATTCATTTTCATTAATTTAAAGAATTTAAAAATTAAGTAATCTCAAGTTTTTAAAATTAATAATTAACAGAAGTGAAAGTCTTTTTTAGACTATCACCAAATTATTTCAGGTGAGTGAGTATTTTTGAATAAAAGTAATGAATAAGCCTATATTCAGGTGGAATGGATTTTTTTTTGAATAAAAGGGAAGAATAAACCTGCATTCAGATAAAATAGTTTAAATAACCTCGCATTCACATTTCTCACTTGTAAAAAAACAATATATAACGAATTAAAAATATAAAAAATAAATAAGTACATATTAAATTTAACCACCCATATTTCTTCATCTCCATACAGAATTGAAACAATCAAGGAGGGTCTGTCTCGCCCTTTCGTAGTCTCTCGGTGTCCTGCCAACGCATAATATGGATACACTTTTCTCTCCTTGTCTCCATGATATGAGGATGTGAAGAGATATAGAAGCTCTGGTGCTCGTTTGGATTATATCTATTAAATTTGGTCAATTTTAACTAAAAAATTTAAAAGTTAAAAAATTGGATGAAAGAATCCGAACTAAGGAATTCCAAAATTAAAGAATAGGGCTAAAGAAGTTTATATTCGATTCGAGTGCTAAACACCAAATTCGATTTGGTATAGGTAAAACAGTGTAGCAGCCATACAGCTTTATTTGCATGACTTCGCTCATTTGTCAGGGTCAGAATGATTGATTAGCCCGATGCCGCGCAGCTAATGGAAGCACGTGATGTTTCCAAGTTCCCCTTGCTTTTCCTTATGCCTTGCTTTGTTAGAAAAATTAAGGAATTTAATTTTCGTTTTTGCTGACATAGAGTTATGAGTTTAGCGAAGCTATTTTTGCAAAACTAGGTTCGCGGAGCGCGAAGCAAATTTCACGGAGCTACCTTCACGCATCCTGAGGTTATTTTCCAGACTTGGATTTCGCAGAGCTATTACACAGACTCAAAGATAAACAAGATAAGGTTGAAGCAACACACTAAACCTAGTATTCATTTCTTAAACATGAAAATACATTTACATGAGGCTCAAGCTCATTCATTAGGTAAAATAAAAGTTACAGTGATTTAAACTTACGTTGAATAACACACAGTGTAACTGTTGTTTTCACGCGCCCACCAAAATTTGCTCTACCATTTTCTCCACAGAGACTTGTGCTCTTTTTCTTTTGCCCTCTTGCTCTCTAATCTCTTTACACAATGAAAATGAGTTTTACATTCATATTTATCTTAGCATACAATTTTTACATTTAATTCATGACAAAGCAAAATAATTAATATGATGTTGTTGTTGAGTGTGTTAAAAATCGCACAGGTGTTTCTAGAGTGTGGGCAAACGCTGCTGAATAAATGCTTGCCCATATCTGTTTACCAAAGTACATAACTTCTTTAAAAGCCTTTGCTGAGTTTCTGAATGGTTCGTGTCTAGCTTCAGTCCCTCTATCTTCAAGCACAGATGCAACCTGTAAAAATATGTCTGACAGGTATGGCTGCAGTCAGGCTGTTTATTGCGGTGGTTAGGATTATTATTTCCAACACTCCCCCTTAATCAAAACTACTGCCATTTACAATTCCCAAATAGTTTCTGAGATAAACAAAACTTTCACCTGCCAATGGCTTTCTGAAAATATCAACAAATTGTTCCTGTGACCTGAAGTGTTGCAACACAATTTCATCATTGTTAATCAACTCTCTAATAAAATGATATTTAGCATCAATATGATTGGTCCTTTTCTGGAAGACAGAATTCTTTGACAATGCAATTGTTGAGGTGTTGTCACAGAAAATAGTTGTCGCGCCCTCTTGGTCATGACAAAGATCCCTCAACATCTTTCTCATCTAAACTACCTGACACGCTGTTGTTGTTGCTATGACATATTCAAATTCTAGTGTTGACAATGACACTATTGGTTGCTTCTTGGAGGCCCATGAAATGGCTCCGGAACCCAAATGAAAAACATATCTTGATGTGTTATTTATGTCATCGACATTGCCTGCCTAATCATTGTTAGTGTAACCAACCAGCCTGAAATCACTGGTTTCTGTGTACAAAATGCCATACTGTTTTGTCCCATTGAAATACCTCAAGATCCTTTTCGTTGTTTGCCAATGTATTTCCTTGGGTGTCTCCATGAACCTTGACACCAAACTTACTGCATATACTATATCTGGCCTAGTGGCAGTTAAATACATCAGGCTGCCTATCATGCTTCTGTATAATGTCGGATTGACATTGTTGCTGCAATCTTCTTTGCTCAACTTCAAACCTATGACAGTTGGAGTTGGTGCAGACTTACTATTCTGCATTTTAACCTCTCCAAAATTTCTGCAACATACTTTAATTGAGAGAAAAAAATGTCATTTTTGTTTGCTTCACTTCTATGCTCAAAAAATATCTTAACAATCCCAAGTCATTGATTTCAAATTCACTCTTCATGACTTGTTTGAAATCAGCGATGAGAAAATCATCACTGCCTATAATAATCTAATCATCTACACATAAGACGAGAATGAGAATCTTACCTTCGCTCTCTTTTATGTAGAGAGTAGGCTCACCATCACATTTGTTGAAACCATTGTCCAACAAGTAAGCATCTATATTGTTGTACCATGCGCGCAGTGCTTGCTTCAACCCATAAAGAGCTTTCTTTAATCGATATAGTTTGTCTTCTTTGCCATCAATCTCATAACCAGACGGTTGTGTGACATACACTTCCTCTTTCAGCACTTCATTCAAGAACACTAACTTTATGTCCATCTGATACACTATCCATTTATGTTGGGCAGCAATTGCAACAACTACGCGCACTGTCTCCATCCACGCGACTGGCGCGAACGACTCCGCGTAATCTCTTCCATGCTTCTACTTATATCCTTTGACAATTAGCCTGTCTTTGTGCCTTTCAATATTTCCCTCAATGTTGCTTTTGGTCTTATAGACCCACTTCACTCCAATGAAACGTTTTCCTTTCGGAAGACTCACTAAGTCCCATGTTTATTCCTTTCTATTGCTTCTATTTCTTCCTCCATTGTCGCAACCCATTTTTCTTCTTTGACTACATCTTCAAATTGGATTGGGTCATCTACATGAAAAAATAATGCAAATAAGGAATTCAGACTTGCGCTACTATCAACTTCATCTTGCTCATAAATTTCATTTAAATTTCTGAATTTTTCCCTTCTTGTGCTTGCTGAAAATGGGCTTAACATGTCGCGCTTCGCGGTGTTCTTGGAGAAGCACTTGCTTGGCTGTGCAAAACTATCCTATTATTTGTTGATGGCGTTGCTTGTTGTCTACTTTGCTGCGCTTGAATAGGAGTAGAGGGAGTCTGAGTTGACTAATTACCTGTTGCTGTTAATTCCTCTCTATCCTCATTTGGTATGCATGCTTTGACATTCATTGTCTTTTCTAAACTTCCATCCCATGCTTCCTCTTCTATGAACTGCACATCTCTGCTAATTATGACTTTCTTGGTTAATGGATTGTAGAGTTTGTATGCCTTAGATTCATCGCTGTATCCAATAAATATGCATTTCCCCCCCTAACTGTCCAACTTCTTTCTCAACTCATCCGGGACATGTGCATAAGCCACACATCCAAAAACTTTCATGTGAGTGACATTTTTTTTTCTTTCACTCCATGCCTCTTCAGGAACAATGTTCTGGATGCTTTTGGTTGGACATCTATTCAAAATATATGCTACACAAGTGACAGCTTCAGCCCAATAGCTATTTGGCAAATGCTTTGCCTTCAACATACTCTTTGTCATCTCCTTAATGGTGTTATTATTCCTTTCTGCCACACCATTTTGTTGTGGTGTATATCTTGTTGTAAATTTCTTGTGAATTCCATGCTCCCTACAAAATTGAAGGAAGTCATTTGAGATGTATTCTCCACCTCTGTCAGTCCTAAGGATCTTGATGTAGTGTCCACTTTGCTTTTCAACAAGAGCCTTGTATTGGCGAAAGTGCTTAAACACTTCACTTTTCTGTTTTAGGAGAAAGACCCATGTCTTCCTTGTGTAGTCATCTACGAAGGTTAGTACATAGTGACTACCACCAATTGATGGTGTCTGTATTGGTCCACATAAATCTGAGTGGACAATCTCTAAAGGTGCCTTTGCCCTCACTGACTTTCCTGCTAGAAATGTCTCTCTATGTTGCTTGCCCAAAATACATCCTTCACATATGTTTTCTGGTTTTTCTATGAGTGGTAAACCCTTCACGATGCCTTTCCTATACAGCAAATTCAAACCTCCAAAGTTGAGATGTCCAAATCTCAAGTGCCATAACCAGTTTTCATATTTTACTTCTGCTTGAAAGTTTACTTGTGTGACAGCTACCCCTTCTCTTCCATTTTCTTTTGAGTTCATAGATAGTTGTGCTTGTGCACCTTCTTTCTACAAATCTGATATTATTTTTAGGGGAAACATTCTATTTTCTATCATCTGAACCTTTGCAATCAATTGTCTGCTTGGCGGCCTATCCAAAATTGTGCACACATCATTTTTGAAGAAGACATTGTAGCCTTTCTGCATGAGTTGTCCAACGCTCATGAGATTATATTTCAAACCTGGGACAAAGTAAACATCAGAGATGTATTTCTTCTCGCCCTTCTTTGTTAGGATATTAACTCTTCCTTTTCCCATGACAGAGACTTTGCTATCATTCCCTAATGTCACTTCAGATTTCACACTTTCATCTAGATCAGAAAACATTTCTATGTTTCTTGACATGTGGTTGCTACACCCTGAATCTAGATACCATATATCACTTTGTTTTTCTTGTGCTACATTAAAAGCAAAAAACATGCTATCATGGTTCTAATTTGAAATTTACACTTGGTCTGTTACTAATATCATATTGCTTCTTTCTACATTCATTTGCATAATGACCATACTTCTTACAGTAATGACATTGAACTTGAGATTTATCGTACCTCTGACCTTGTGCTTGATTTTGGCTTGGGCCTTGACTTGGATTTTGATTGCTGCCTCTTCTATTTGGGCTTTAAGTGCTACTTCTTCCACCTCTGTGTGGCCTTCTTCCTCTTCTCTAGCATATGATCTTCCTCTGCCTCAACCTTGACCAAATGATACTTGTGTCTTGAAGGCATGCTCTAATGAGGAGCTTGCTGCTCTATTCAGTCTATGTTCATGAGAAATTAGTGATGCATTAAGCTTATCCACTGAAAACTGTGAGAGATCCTTTGTCTCTTCTATGGCCACAACAATGGCCTCAAACCTTGCTGGAAAACTTCTCAAAAATTTCTCAACTATTCTTCTTTCCTCAAGTGTCTCACCATGAGACCTGATTTTAGTAACCACCCCACTTACATGTGTAAAAAGCGAGTCGATATTATCAGACTCTTTCATACAAAGTGTATCAAAATCTCTCCTCAACATTTGCAGCTTTGTTGTCTTGACTTTTTCCATGCCTTGCTATGCTGTCTGGAGGGTGTCCCAGGCTTGCTTGGACTTCGTTGCTGCTGCAACCCTTGGAAATATACTTTCATGAACCGCTTGGAAAATATAAAACAAGGCTTTTGAATCCTTCTTCTTGTTGTCCCTTAACACATCTCTTTCTTTTTTAGATAAGGCATTGTATGTTGCTGCATCTGCTGGTTCTTGAAAAGCATTCTCCACCAAATCCAAAATATCTTGAGAAGAAAATGGGGCCTTCATTTAAATAAGCCAATAATCATAATTTTTTCCATTTAACTAAGGTATTTGAGGATTAGTCAGACTTGTGCTTGATGTTGCCATTTCTGAGCATAAAAAAAACTTTCTACCTACTAGTAAATATGCTAAAAAAATAATGCGCCCTCAAAACAATTTTCACTGTTAGTAAAAACACTTGTTTTTACATTAACATAGTTTAACCCACTCCTATACCATGTTAGAAAAATTTAGGAATTTAATTTTCATTTTCACAGAGGGGAGAGACAGAGAGTTGTGAGTGTCGCGAAGCTACTTTCGTGAAACTAGGTTTGTGCACCGCGAAGCAGATTTCGCGGAGCTACCTTTCGCACCGCGCACCTAGATTTGACGGAGCTATTACACAGACTCAAAGATAAACAATATAAGGTTGGAGCAACACACTAAAACTTAGTATTCATTTCTTAAACATGAAAATACATTCACATGAGCCTGCAGCTCATTCTCTAAGTAAAATAAAAGTTACAGTGATTTAAACTTACGTGGAATAACACACAATAAAACAGAGTAACTATTGTTTTCACACGCCCACGAAAATTTTCTCCACCATTTCTGGAGTGTGGGCGAAAGTTGCTAAATAAATAAATGAGTTTTACATTCATATTTAACTAAGCATACAATTTTTACATTTAATTCATCATAGAGCAAAATAATTAATATGATGTTGTTGTTGAGTGTGTTCACAATCGCCCAGGTGTTTCTGGAATGTGGGCAAAGGTTGCTGAATAAATACTTGCCCATATCTTTTTACCAAGGTAAATAATTTTTTTAAATGTCTTTGCTGAGTTTCTGAATAGTTCGCGTCTGACTTCGATTCTTCTATCTTCAAGTAGAGACACAACCTGCAAAAATACATCTAACAATCACACTTTTTATTGTGGTGGTTGAGATTATTATTGCCAACGTGCTTGAATAGTTCACCATACGTAGGCACTATTTCTTACCTTCCACTAAAGATTTATTTTAAACTATAATTCACGGGAATTGTTCTCTCGTTGTTATTAAATGTCTTGGTTTTGATAAATTGGGATGATTAGGGATGCAGATAACGATGTGTTCAGGTTCACAAAGTTCGTAGTGCACCCACTAACCAGGCTACTTTAATCCCACCAATTAATACACACTATTTCATCAGTATTGAAATTACGTCTTCTAATCTGTAACAATGTAAATATTTTAAAATTCTTTCCCTCTTCATTTAATCAATATTGAAACATCTTCTCATTTGTAACAAATTAAATACTTTATTAAAAAATTATTTCCCTCTTGCTTTGTTAAGATGGGCAGAATTAGTGGTTTGGCATGGAATAACACGTAAATTTCATTTGAGGTTCGGTTCAGGTTTCTCAGCTTTTTAAAAAAGGATATAATTTTGTGTATTCATGATTTTGTTTGAAAAGAATTATACAACATTAGATACAAGAACAACATATCAATCCCATTAATATTAACAAATGTTTCAAATTAAAAAAGAAATAACATGTTAACCAGGAGCAAAAGTGATGGAAATTCTTTTGAAAGTTTTAATATTTAATATATCTACTTCATATCAATTTTCCCTATATTGAAATTTCAATGTCGATTTTTTTCCCATATCAAATCGAATTCGAAATTGACAACGACAGTTTGGATAGTCACAGGAGTTGTGGTTCTAACAATTCAGAACCAAGTTCAATATTTCTTCTCCCTTGTCCCCATGGCAACTCGCAACCAAAGCTTTTCAATGCTGTGTTAAATGCTCAATCCATTCATTGCTTTGGAACACAGGGATATATGTCAATGTGTGCCGCAATATTGTCAAGTATTCATTCTTTTTGCAAAAAATATGGATCGTTGCTTTGACTCATAGTATTTGTCATGGCCACATTGCAGGTAGGAAAACCAAACCGGCCATTGTAATAGGTAACTATGATTTCTTTCAATTGGAAACCACTGTGAACTTGTATCTTGTTTCCACTATTCTCATTGTGGTTAATGGCATACCAATCTCTCCATTCCACTGCAGGTTGCATCTTCAGAGGATTTGGGATGACAACAATAGTATCAGATATCATTTTTGGGATTCAACTATGTTAAGTAAGTCATTCACGTATGACCATTTCCATGAGAGGTAGTCGCAACTGACTAATTTCTCATGATTTTTGAATAGTTCACTTAGCACT
>APFE030746585.1:13257-41937 GCA_000404065.3 Pinus taeda
GTGAGAGAGGTAGAGAAGGGTAAGAGAGGGAGAGGGAAGGGGAGGGGGAGAGAGATAAGGAGAGAGGGAGGGAGATAGTGAGAGGATCGGAAGTCAAAGAGAGAGAGATAAAGATAGATGGGGAAGAGAGAGGAAGGTAGGAGAGAAAGAGAGAGAGAGGACTTGCGAGAGAGGGGGAGAGAGGGAGGGATAGAGAGATGGAGTTGGAGGGGGAGAGATGGAGGGAAGAAGAAAGGCAGAGAGAGTGATAAGTGGAGAGAGAGAGAGTGAAAAGGGAGAGATGGAGAAAGAGAGAGTATATGTTTAGGGGTGAGATAAATAGATAAATAAAGAGAGATAGAGAGAAGGGGGAGAGAAGAAGAGAGGGAGGGATATAGTAACATAGTTGGAGAGAGAGAGAGAGAGTGATGGGGGAAGAGAGATGATTGGAGGGAAAAGAGAAAGAGAGAGGATTGGAGGGAAAAGAGAGAGAGAGAGAGATAGATGGGGGAAGAGAAAGTGAGGTAGAAGAGAGGGAGAGAGAGGGAGAACGAGGGAGAACGAGAGAAAAGACTTGAGAGAAAGGAGGAGATTGATGGGAGAAGGGAGAAGATTGGAGGGCAGAGAGAGAGAGAGAGAGATTGGGGAAGAGAGAGGTAGGAAGGAGAGAAAGGGAGATAGAGGAAGTAGGAAAGAGAATACTTGAGAGAGAGGAGGAGAGAGGGAGGGATATGAAGATGGAGTTGAAAGGGGAGAGATGGAGAGAATAATAAATACATAGAAAGTGAGAAGTAGAGAGAGAGAGAAGGAGTTATGAGGGAGAGATGGAGAGAGAGAGTGTATCGTTGGGGGTGGATAAAGAGAAAAATAAGGAGAGATAGAGAGAATGGGGGAGAGAAGCAGAGAGGGTAGAGGGAGGGATATAGTAATAGAGTTGGAGGGTGAATAGAGAGAGAGTGAGAGAGAGAGGTGAGAGAAAGGGAAAGAGAGGAAGGAAGGGAGAGAGGATGTGAGGGAGTGGAGAGAGGGAGGGAAAAAGAGATGGAGTTGGAAGGGGAAAGAGGGGGAGGTAAAAATAAAGAAATAGAGAGGGAAAGGTGGAGAGAGAGAGGGAGTGATAAGGAAGATCGAGAGAGAGGGAGAGAGGACAACAAGAGGAAAGAGAAATAGAATCGGGGGAGAGGGAGAGAAGGGGAAGAGAGAGAGAGGGGTGGGGAGGAGGAGGGAGGGATAGATAGATAGATTGGAGAAATATATTGTATTTTTTGGGGTGATATAGAGAGACAAAGGGAGACAGATATATAGATGGAAAGTGAAGAGAGGGAAGAAGAGAGAGATGGAGGGAGAGAGTGAGGGATAGAGAGATTGATAGATATGGAGTGAGAGAGCATGTGTGTTTGGAGGGTTGAGATAGAGAGACAAAGAAGGAGATATGGAGGGAGAGATAGATATAGATGGGAGATAGGGAAGAAGATCTTGTACTAGATGCATTGATTTCATTGTAGATGGTGATTTCTAATCATATTTGATTGCTTGCACTAGATGCATTGATTTTAGTGTAGATGTTGATTTCTAATGATATTTGATTGTTTGCACTAGATGCATTGATTTTAGTTTAGATGTTGATTTTTATTTCTTGCACTAGATTCATTGATTTCAATGTAGATGATTTCTAATCATATTTGATTGCTTGCACTAAATGCATTGATTTCAGTGTAGATTGTTATTTCTAATCCTATTTGATTGCTTGCACTAGATGCATTGATTTCAATGTAGAATTTGATTTCTAATAATATTTGATTGCTTTCACTAGATGCATTGATTTCAATGTATATGGTTTCTAATCCTATTTGATTGTTTGCACTAAATGCATTAATTTCAGTGTAGATGGTGATTACTAATCCTATTTGATTGCTTGCACTAAATGCATTGATTTCAATGTAGATGGTAATTTCTAATCCTAAGTGATTTCTTGCACTAAATGCATTTTATTCCAGTGTAGATGTTGTTTTATAATCCTATTTTCTTACTTGCACTAGATGCATTGGTTTCGCTGTAGATGTTGGTTTATAATCCTATTTGCTTACTTGCGCTAGATGCATTGATTTCAATGTAGATGTTGATTTCTGATTTGGTGTAATTGGATTTATGACGATACATTAATTTTAAAGTAATTGGATTAACATTGTGGTTTGATTTCAGTGTAAGCACAAAAAATTATTGGCAATGTATATTGATTTTTGTGTTATAGTAATTCAACCTATTAATATTGGAGAGAAAGAGAGACAAGGTATGATTTTTACTACAATAGCTCGATCTAAAGATTTAAATGGTTTATGATTTAACGTGTCCTTTTCATATAATCGATATGAAAAGATGAAGACTATTTTTAATTGACTATATTCTTGTTATTCACATTTTCTATCATTCAATGCTATTACATTGTCACTTTACTTTCAAAAATTTTATTTCATCATTTTTCATCATTAAAAATATTTATCATCTCAACAAGCTAAGGTAACTAAGAAAATTTAAAATTAAAATGACCAGATGAATCTCACACATATTTAGCATATTTAAAATGATTATATTAATATTAGATGAATTTACATATTATTGATCAAATTAACCATATTATCGTTAGATTTTATTTGGCCACACACAACTAAAACCAACCTAGATCCATCTTAACTTTATATCTATCAAGCATCGAAAGGGATCAAATCCCTAGAGGTGCAAACTTTTCCTCAAGTTTTTCACTCAAAAAAAGAGGTTTGCACCTCGAGAGATTTGATCCCTCTCAACGCTTGATAGATCCGAAGTTAAGATGGATCTAGGCTAGTCATAAAATGATAGTCATTGTCATGTAATGAAGTCATGTTACACATTGTAAAAGGTCAAACTTTTCTATGTAAAGTATCATCCAAGACCTTGCTACTTATCCTCTTCAAGTCGGCCTACAACGATGAAAGAACTTGCTAGAAGAAGTCGGCTTTCCTAATTGTGACCATGTCAACCTAAGGGACATGAAATGAGGTGTATAAGTATCCACACTCTGCCTCACCTAGAGGCAAGCAACTCGACAAGAATTTGATCAAGAATAAGTGTGAAGTAGAGTCCAGCAGCAGAAGTGCGAAGAAGGTATAGCAAAGGAAGATTTCTTCTGGAGATAGCGAAGAAAAGATTCTTCTGGGATATCGAAGGAAGGATTATTGTAGTTATAACGAAGGAAGGTCTCTTCTGGGGATAGTGATGAAAGGATTCTTTTGGGATTAACAAAGGAATGGTTATTTTGGGTTTTATCTTGGGATATATAGGTCTCTCTTAAGGAAACTAGGGTTTTTGATCTAGGGTAAACCTTAGTGACCGAGATTCTCTAATCAACCAAGATAGAGATCAAGATAAAGAGATCGAGATTGTCTAGAAGAAGTCAAGAAGAAGCAGTGTGAAGAATAAAGACTGAGTTTCTATAGAGGAGGTTGAGAAGAGTAGTTCAAGATCAATAAAAAAAGTCGAGAAAGGGAAGAGGCAGAACATCAAGGTTAGTGATAAGGTTCTTGGCAGAATACTAGAGTCAAGGGTCTTGTTCATGGTCTTGGTATTCGTCAATTGAAGATCTATAAGAAGAATTTTGATCAGGTTTTCCTCTCAAGAGGTGAGAGGTTTTGGCCATGGCTGACTAGCCTACATATCGTGTCACTTGTCGTCTATTTTGCATATCGGTAATTGTCTTGATGAAAATATCACAATAATAACATAAAAAAGAGAAGAATATAAGCTAAGAAGTAAAAAGTATATCACAAGCAATTATCAAGCAAATAAATCTTTTAACTCCTTATGCCCTAGATTTCTCAACAATTTTTAGAATCAACTTTGAATTTGTTTAAGATTTTTTTACATATTTTTGGTTGCTTAAGTTTTTGCTTGCAAACATATGGTAAGTGTGAGTCTTGCTCTCATTAATATCATTTTACAACATTTATATGCCAACATTAAGACTCCTCATGATTTATAAGACTAATAAAGACAAGTTTATGCCTACCCTTTAGGTCTAATGTCATGCTTTTGTCCCTTATTATTTCTCTAGAAAATTTGACATCTTGTTTTCATCTTCAATTGTAAGTGCATTTTATGGTTATGTGAAGTAATATATGGTATTGTTTCTCACCTAAATGAACTCTAATGCATTTGTTATTTTCTAGCACTATCGATAAGGGTTTGTGGCCTAAATAAGGGTGTATTTTAGATCTATTCTTTTTTTTCAATGGCGTATACTCATTTATAATCTTCAATACCTTCCAAAGTAAATCAATACAAAGGGTAACCTAAACGTGTTGAATGATGTTAATGTCACATTATTTTCAAAACAATTATCAGGATCTTCAACATTTCATTATTGCCAAGGTATGATCTTATGGGACAAAGAATCATAATTAATGTCCTAAATACTTAAAGAAATTTACATTTCATTGTTATTAGAATTTGCTTACATGTACATAAAAAGCTTAAACTTGGTTACTCCTACTACCTTATGGTTTCTAATACATTGTGTCAAACTCGCATTCAAATAGTTGTCATTTTTTCTAGACATGTAATGATAAATGTGCCTTGATGTTGAAGTTTTGTTGGATGTTGTGGGTATATGGGAAAATATACCATATGAATTTGACAATCTAGAATATATTATTGAATCAATGTTATGAGGGTCATACTTGCACTGGCATACATCTTGTGGTAATAATCTATCCTGATGTATTGTGACTTTATTGAGTACTATTAATGCTAGTGTTATGCAATCTCATCATTGTTTGGGGCATTTCAAGTCTTTATTAACACTACGTTAAACATATAATGACAATGAGATTTGAATGATGGTACCTTCTCTTGTATCCTAAGCACTGTTGATGAGTTAATTTAGCACAATTCACATTACGTGTTTTGGGGTATTATGATCCAATCTTGCATATGGAATATATGTTATGAATATTATTTAAGAGGCTCACTATTAATAGTGAGCTAATCATGATTCATGGTTAAGGCAACAAATTGATGATCAATATGTTGAATGATATAATTTAACCACATTAGTGATATTACTCTTTTGTTTTAAGGACTTGTTTTTTCAACATCTCATTGTGCATTATTGATGCCTAGTTGAGCTATAATTATGTCACATAATTAAATAACCCAATAAGGACATCTCGTTGTGGAGTATTGATGCCTAGTTGAGCTATAATCATGTCACATAATTAAATTACCCAATAAGTATACTTATGTGACATAATTATACTTATTGGGTGCTTTATACTTAAAGTATGTTAAGAATTAGCATGTGGTAACACTCCTCACTATTTATTCTCTTTATATATGCTTTATGGTTACAATTTATGCTTAATGGCATTGGTAAAGGGTCTTTGTACTCGAACTAATCATTGTTTATATGACATGGAATGTGGAATTCTCTAAACATGTGGATCAAAGTTTATAATCTCTTATATTTTTTGGCTCATTATGGTAAATTAATGATTTAATACTATTTTTCATTAGCGAAAATAACATATAGTTTACTTTTCCATTATCAGTAGTTTAACATTCTTTGTGCTGCAATTGAACACTTATGTCATATTTTGTGGATGAGAAATGCTCGCTCTTCATTTTCCAAGCATCACTTTGAATAAGTGGTTGTCTAAGCAATATATATTCCAAGTATTAAGGCCTATACAAGCCCCATGTTAACCCAAAAAAACCCTTATTAATCCCTATATATTGAGTGGTGTTGGTACCATTCTATGACCCCTTTTTCCCTCCCAAAACATGACCATTACCTACCTCTTTTCATCATTTATCCCTCAAATGCCTTGGAAATTGATTAATTAATAGTTTTATAGTTGTTGAATTGCATTTAAATTGATTTAAGGGTTTTTTGTTAATAAATTAGGATTTTTGGGCAAAATAACTACAGGAAGTCCCAACAACCTGTAAATGGCTTATCGTTTGACATGTGGCATGACAGCCAAGCCAGAGCGAAAGGTATGGGCGAAAAGTGGAATGTCCAAGCATGGACAAGCACCTATCCCGCAGCGGAAACAACCCTCCTACATGCGCGGTCAACGCCTGGTCAACTATGGCATGTTGGCGACAAAGGTAGCAACAGCACACAGTCACCGTTCAATCTGATTTTTAGTTGTTTCCTTGTTTTTATGTGCGTAAGCTAGGATAGAAACATTTTGCATTTTTGTAAAAGCAGCAACAGCCGCCCATGGATGAACATCCATTTTTCAAGGGATGTGAACCGTATGTAATTATAAGGCCGAACCTAGTTATATGTTAGTTTACGTTTTTACGTTTTCATGAACAGAGCTTTGATTTAATATAAACAAGACTGCATTACAATCTCTGTGCATTGTTTTAATACTGTGATCGTGGAGTAACAATATCGGTGTACCAAGAACGCGGACGGGCCCTGCATACATGGTATACCGATATCATTTTGATTGCGTTTACATTGTTATTTTAATTACATTTTACAGTCAGAGCATTTGATTGATATTTGAAACTGATATATATGCACAGGGATTTAATTGATGTTTATACTCATGTGTTTATGAATGCGTTGTTATATGTCTATGCATGCGCTTGAATAAACCATCATCTGGATCGTGAATCATATCCAGTAAGGGATTCGATCCAGGGTTGCTTTGTAAAGCACTGTTATGGATTGTATGCTTAAGATTTTTACTTTGCATGCTTGTAATAAATGTTCATGAATGTTGGGTACCATTAAATAGGGGTTTCATGTTTGGTGTCTCTGTAAGGGGACCGAAACCTTTAAATACAGTGATACGCAGCGTGTTATGAGTTGAATCTTAGCTGATAATGAAGCATAGTTTGATGCTTAGTTAAAGATTTGATTGATAGTTTAATATTAGATCAAGTCACAGCATTGTAATTAGGAAGAATAGGCTTAGATTAGATCCTTTATTTCTATATATTTTAGGCACATGCCTCTAAGTCAACGCACCTTGGTCAATAATAAATTTAGCCCAGTCTAGCACCCTAGATAGGACACTACAATGTAGAATACTGAAATATGCTTACAAACAGTAATGGAAATAAACTAGCTAGGGTGATGGTAGTTTATCTCTGAGAAGAGATGTGGTGGCTACATGCCTCTGAACTGTGTTACAATGAGGCTTTAAGGCCTATTTATTGTTGAGAAACAATGGATAACCCTAAACATTCAAAAACCTAACCCTAGAAGATGAAACGCCAAACTGTAGGCCCCGTTTGGGTAAATTGGTACATCAACTTCCCGAGGTCGTAACTTTGGCATATGATCTTTGTTTGACGTGCACAATATCTCGTTAGAAAGATCTATTCGAGAACTACAACTTTGGGAAGAGAAACATTAGTCCATGGACCCATGTTGCTCCCCGTTTTCCCCAAAAATGTTGTTTAGGGCCTCAAAACAGCTCCGGAAGTTCAGGACCTGAAAAATTGCTAACAATAGTAAACTATGCTACAATTAAGGAAATTGAAAATATGAAAGAAACAATGGTGGGGGTCCAAGTGGACTTGGTAGGCGACCACCAATATCCACCTGTATCATGCTGAAGTTTTCATGACTGAATATAGGTTGTCATGATGTTTACGTGAGAGTTATTTGTGGGAGAATATTTCCTTGAAGGGAAAATAGCCATATGCTTTATCAGCAAACATTTATGTACTCCTTTTCCACTTAACATATGGAGCAGTCTGGCTATGTTCACAGGCCCGGAGACATAACCCAGGAGGGGTGAACTTCGTCACCAAATATTTTTTTATACTCTTCATGAATGCATGTATGAGTTATGTGATGGTGTGTTGCTTATGCTTAAGCTTACATGTGAACCCCCAACCTATGGTTTAACATTGCAATGCCTTACCACTAGGCCTCATGGTGGGTCTTAATAGTCATAGGGTTGAAATACTATTTAAAGCTTAATAACTGTGCATTTTGGAGGAGGTTTCGGGCTACTAACCCTGGCCCCTGGTCACGCGAACAACATATGACCCATAACATGAAGGGATGGGGCCCAAGGACCAGCGCTGGCCCTTGGTCACAACTGCCCACATAACCACAGGAATTTCGGGAAGGCGCCAATGGAGAAAGGGCTTGGCAGAAGCTTCAGGCCCTAGTTGCATGCACCTACATAGGACTGTGGTGAAGGCATTCGGCAGAGGGCGCTTGTAAGGGGCCTAGCCCTAGACCATATGGCCTCCAATGTGACCAAGACAAATTGACAAAAAGGGTTTTGACAAAATGGGCGGGCCATTGGCCCAGCCCTTGGACCTATGGGGGTTAATATGACCATGACCCTGCAGTTAAGGGGCTAGGTCGACTAGGGCGGGTGGTTAGCCCCATCACCCAGCCACATGGCCCATGTGGCCAAAATATCTACCCTTAAGGGTTACTGGGAAATTTAAGTATCCAAAAAATGTACCTTTTGTGGGCGAATTTGTCGCCTCCATTGTGGAAAATAGGGCGAAATTGTAGGACAGTTAGACTGTTAGTCTGATTTGTAGGACGATAATAGAAAAATTATAGGGAGAGCTTGTGGAGCCATATATTTGTGAATTTTTGTCCTTCTGGAGCTCAAGAAGAGTCTACCTAGGGGTTTTGGACCTTTTGGATCCAATGGCAACCTTTATTTTCTGATTTGAGCACATATAAAGGAACTTTTTGCAAGTTCAAGTTCATGGGTGTATAGATCAATCAGTGTTTTGGAGTAGTTCTTGAATGTGTTTGAGCATGGAGAAGGCCTTGTAGGGGTTTTATTACATTGATAAGTTTACTGTAGAATTTGTTCCTTGAAGGGTTCATCTCTTCTATACTTTTCTCACTATGTCTTGTTGAGGAAAGATTTCTATTTGTCCTTCAATGTGGAATTGAAATGCTTATGTGCTCATTTTTAGATGGAGTACAGGGCCTTTGTAGGAGACACCTTGTGTTGCTGATGTTTTCATGACTGAATGTAGGTTGTCATGATGTTTATGTGAGATTTATTTGTGGGAGAATATTTCCTTGAAGGGAAAATAGCCATATGCTTTATCAGCAAATGTTTATGTACTCCTTTTCCATTGAACATGTGGAGCAGTCTAGCAATGTTGGCAGGCCCAGAGATGTAACCCGGGAGGGGTGAACTCCATCAGAAAATATTTTTTTATACTCTTCATGAATGCATGTATGAGTTATGTGATGTTGTGTTGCTTATGCTTAAGTTTGCATGTGAAAACTAAATCATAACTTGAAGAGAAATTTTGGAAAACCTGTTTTATGTTAAGACCCATTTTTCCTTGCAAAGCATCGGAGAACAATCCCTATTTTTAGGAAGAGGAAATTGAACTCCTCCTCTATTTTCATATCATTATATGTATCACAAATGTTTTAGGACTATTCTTGGGATGTTTACAGTATATGTGGTTTTCATATGTAATGGAGAAATTGAACTATTTTGGTGGCTTCGGTACTCATCTTATTGAATGTGTGTTGTATCCGCTTTAACATCGTTGTGTGAACTATTTCGCTAACAAACCTTTTCATGCTCTTGTGTGCCACTTCCAGGATAGTACTTCTACTTTCCTCTTAAAGACTCACTTTTGTCTCCCCTCATGAAGGTTTCCTTTTACATCCTGTAATTGGTTCTTCACAAAGTCAACTTACTTGCTTGCTCAAGGGTTATGTATATGATCTCTTATGTTATATGTTGAAACCAAGACGAACCTTTGTGTTAGGTGGGTCGGGCCGATACTCCAAATGGGGCACCTAATCCAAACAGTGTCTCCCCTGCATATATATATATAAAGAGAGAGAAAGAGAGAGAGAGCCTAGATCCATCTTAACTCTCGATCTATCCAGTGCCAAGAGGGATCAAATCTCTCGATGTGAAAACCTTTCACTTTGATATATTTGATCTCTCTCCATGCTTGATAGAACCAGAGTTAAGATGGATCTAGGCTAGTATCTTAAGAATCTCCATGGTAAAATGAGAGTGAAATTTCATTGTGTAGAGAAGCGCTCTACAACCCAATATGCTAGTGATGTTGTAAAACATTATGTGAGTATCCTTTTAGGAATATCTATTTTGGAATAAAGCTTCCAGAATTTCAATTAATTATTAATAATTATTAGGTGGATGGCATAGAATTAACCTCCATAGAATATTCTAGAATATTCTTAGTAATATACACAAATCAAATGTTGAGATTTATTTCCAACGTAGTTTTGGTTTTTTTCCTCTTTTAATTAAATTCATTAATTTAAAAATGTCATATGAACAAGTGACATATGAAATGAGTTATGGTTTTTTCGGAATGTGGTATTAATAAGACGTGACATTGGCTCATGGTATTGTAAAAAAGTGTATTTAGAAATTAAGAGTATCCGTGATAAAGTGGGGTGAACCACTATGGTTAAGAATCTTGTTATGTGTTTTTCTTATATGTGTATATGTTCAACTTATATATTAATTATTTTACCATTTATAATAATAATAAGGTTAACTAAAGTTAATATTTAGTTCATTTCTATTATTATTTTTTAGTTTTAGCAACTTGAGATGTATGTTGAAGTAAGTGTTTTGATGCTTCTTATGGTTTGATGCCTATCAGAATTTACTAGACATTAATTTGTATGGTTGCACTAGTGCAATATTATGTTGACTTGGTCAAATTATTTAAAATAAAATAAAAATTATTAAGATAAGTATGAGTTAGTCATTTGATAGGTTTAGTCATGGTGGTTTACAAGGCCCCATTGTATTTGTTATGTTGAAGCTTATTTGAAGGCTTGAGGAAATCCGTTATGGAATGCAAGAATACAAGCTTAGATTCATCTTCACTTTAGACTTGATCCCTATCAGTTTGGTAGATCCTGATTTAAGATGGATTTAGGTGGGTGGTTAAGAATATTGTTGCATGCTTTTTTAAATGCATATATGTTTAACTCATATATTATTTTTATGATTATTAATAATAATAATTTAAAATAAAGTTATAATTTATTTAATTTTTATGCTGTTTCTTAATCTTGGCAACGTGAGATGTATCATGAGGTAAGCGTTTTGATTCTTATCGATGTTTACCCATTATTTAGCTTATATGGTTGTGGTAATTTACTTTCCCAATATTTCTATTTGGAAATGACTAGCACATATTCACTTATTAGTCCCTACCAAGGCGGGACTCTAGCATTTGATTTTCCTATTGACCATTATTAGTTAAGCCTTGACCATTACAAGTTATAATGTTTAACTTTGAAAAAAAAAATCAAAATTATTGAAAAAAGTATATATTTTTCAAACATTTGATTGGACCATAAGTTGAAGGTATTATTATAGTCTTTGCACAAAACAAGGCCATGTCCCTGCCTTTCTGTCATAATTTCTAGATGCAGTTGCAATATTTATGTCATGATTTTTATATATTTTTAGATCTTTCATTATTCAACTTCATAGGAAAGCATCCAAAATTAAAATCCTTGAAAATGGCTCATACTCATGTAAATAATATAGTTACCATTTGTTACGACCCACCATAATTTAAATAAATGTGTACATAAATACACTTACCAGAAGTTGTTACTGCCCACCATTATTAATTGTGCTCTTCAACATTTTAATAAGTACGAGTGAAAATGTAAATGACTTACTAGTGGTTATAGTTGACAAATCTATAGGGTAGTAGTTAGGATGATTTTTCTTTCTATGATAACTGCTTGTGACATATTTTTACTTTTTCTTACTAATTAGCTTCTTCTATTATTATTATGTTCATTTATCATCAAACAACTACTAAAAATAATAACAACAAGAACACGGGATATAGGTTGCAAACTAGGGCCAAAACCTCTCCACTTGAGAGGAAAACCCATAAATCTCTTCTCTTGTTATAGATTCTTCAATTGACGAATTCCAAGGCTAACACCCTTCCAAGACCAAGTCCAACCTCTCTAAATGATGTGATTTTGTCCAAGTCAAACCCAGTCAAATCTCTTCCAGCAGCACAACTTTGACCCCCAGCTTTAGAATTTCGGCCTCTATTACAGGTCAAAAATTTTCAACCCCCTCCAACTGCTACTGCATCCACATGTGTGAGTGAAATTAGACTCCCAACAAGTTCGCTTTACTTGCTTCCTCATATAGGGCTATAATATGACCTATTAGGCCCTTCTTCTAGCAACTTTGATCCTCTTTCAGCAGATAGAGAATTTCAAATAAAACCCTAGCCTTCCTTCTTTGTACGTGTGAGAGAGAATTAGCCTAGAAACGTATTTTCTTCATCCTCCTTCTTGACTAGCTTTCTTATGCTTCTCCTTCACTTAGATGAGATTAGAAGTGAATCTTTCCAAAGGATGTTGATTTCCCTCTTTATATAGGCTTATCATGGTGTACATGGCTCCTCAAAGTAGGTTGACTTCTTAGCTGTCATGCCAACTTGGTCTTGAAGGGTATTTTGACTCTTTTAAATATAAAAATAATTTTCTTTACAAGTTACAATGTTCTTCATGGGGTCTTCAACTTATGAAAATGACTATTTTGACTTATTTACCTAGGACAAACTCTAAAAGAACTCAATGGGTGCTTGACCTTTAAAATAAAATACCTTGAGCATGAAACCCATGCTCTAAAAATGACAATAATATTTTTTATTTTATTTTACAAAACACAAGAATCAAAAGTACATTTTATATTTATGAATACCAAACCTCGTTACACATTTTTCAACACTCCCTCTTAACTAGGGAGGTATTCATAAATGGTACATGGACATTCTCAATCTAAAGAGATCTCATAAGAAGAGTTAGATTGGTAACCCATATCTTCAACATTATAACAACCAGCATTGTCACATAGCGAGTCCTTGACTAATAGCTCTATCTCTCCACGAGATCAGATCACAATTCTAGCTAGACTAATGATTTGTAGACACCATCATCATTTTCTGTAAGGGTACATACCCCACCCAAATGTTCATGGAGTATCTCCTTCTTGGACTATTCTTATCTTAGATAGTTAGTTCTCAAAGAATATTGATCTTCAACTACTCTTATCTTGGATGCCCTACCTCATCCTCAAAGAGTATCAGATGCCAAATGTTTACCCAATCCTCCATTCTTTAGTCCCAAGTAAAGACAAGAATGATCTACCTATCTCTCCCTCTCAACTAGGCAGGATATATCAACTAGACCAAGCTGGTATATCAAATATACAGGCTTGTTATTAGGAAGATATTTTTTCAATATGTCAGCTACCTACTCATCGGTGGAGATATACCGTCGCTGCAACACACCATCTTGTATTATCTTTTGAATGTAGTGATAGTTTTTGTTTATATGTTTTGTCTTTCCATGAAACACTCGATCTTCAAACAATATTACACAATTGGTGTTGTCACAATGTATCATTATGGGTCCATTGGTCCTTCAAACAAGTTGGACAATAGCTTCCACAACCATACAACTTCTCTTCTTACTTCACAAGATGCAATATATTCAGCCTCAACGCTACTCAAAGCAATTGATTCTTGCTTTTTTCTCATCCATGAGACCATGGAGGGTCCCAAACTAACACATCCTCATGTACTTCTTCTTCCATCATACTCATTGCTTCCATAGTTGGAATTTGTACATCCAATCAAGTGGACATCATTCCTCCTATCATATTTCAGACACTAGTTGATTGTTCCTTTTAGGTATCTCATTATATGTTTGGCTACTATCCAATGATCATGCTTAGGGTCAACTTGGAATTGATTGAGAACATTCACTGCAAAACATATGTCTAGTTGAGTATTCACCAAGTACATCAGTGGTCGAGTTAATTATCTATACTTGTTCAGATCTACTAAACTCAATTGAGAACTCCTTATCCTTTTCAATTTTGTGATCATGGGGGTTGTCATTGTTTTGCAATCCATCATGTCAAACCTCTTCAGCATCTTGATCACATACTTTCCTTGACCTAGATAGATCTCATCATGTCACTGCCAAACTTCCAATCCAAAATAGTAGTGCATTATCCCAAGATCCTTCATATCAAATTTTGTTGCTTACCTCTTCTTTCATTCTTGGATTCAACCTTTCGCAATAAGATCATCCACATATAGAAGAATAATTACAAGCTCACCTTTTACAACCTTGATGTAGAGATTCGGATCAACAGAACTCTTTGTGAAGCCCAATATTTGTAGGTATGCATCCATCCTTGCATACAATGTCCTTGGTGCTTTCTTAAGGCCATATAGTTTCGTCTTGAACCTACAAACATAAGCTTCTCTATATTTGACTTCAAATCCCAAGGGTTTCTATATATAGACTTCTTCATCAATTGTGCCATTCAAGAATGCATACTTGATATCCATTTGATGAATGGTCCATGCCATTGATGTTGCCAAAGAGACTAGTGAGTGTAAAGTTGTATACCTTGTTTTAGGGAGAAAATGTCTCTTCATAATCAATGCCTCCTTGTTAGGAGAATCCCCTTGCCACAAATATTGCCTTATACTTATCAATACTTCCATCTGTCACATGTTTAATCTTGTAAAGCCATTTGGAAGTCACCACAAATTTTTCTTCAGGCCTAGCTATGATCTCCCAAGCTCCATTCTTCATTATTGATTGGAATTCTTCATTCATGGAATATTTCCATTCTTAATTATTAGTAGCTTCTTTAAAGGTGGATGGCTCTACTTCTATTAGTTTTTTCAAATATGTTGCATACCTAGAATATCTATTAGGATTCTTTCTCTATCTAAATGTGCCTTTAGTTGATCCATGTCCCTTTGCATCTAGTAAATAGGGAAAATTTTAATGATGGAAGTCTATCTTTAAGTTTAGAAACCTTGGAAAATCTTATTAGTCCCTGATATGCAAATTGTAAATTTTTTGTTGATATTTTTATAGAAATATTTAAATTTCAAGTGATTTTATATTAATATATATAATATTTTGGCGAATCTTAAGGTAAAATAATGGTGTACTATAAAATTTGGACGAATCATTTTAGATAAAAATGGTGATTGACGAATCTATTTTTGGAAAAAGCATGGAAAATTAGCCCACCTGTGAATATTAGCCCCTAGAATTTTCCTTGCTAGTAGAGTAGATTTTAACCATTTAGGTCTTTTTCTAGTCTCCTGGATTACGACCAGTTGTTTGGGTTCAATAGGACCTTCATCTTCATGTTTTGATTCTTCTTCATCCCTAGTACCTTCCTCTTCAAATACAGGAAGTTCTTCATCGTCAAAGTACATAGGGAGATCCTTTGATTTCTTGAATGCAATACTTTCATAAAATATCACATCTCAACTAACTTCTATTCGATGCCATTCCTTTATGTAGACCCTATAGGCCTTAGAAGAATTATTGTAGCCAAAAAATGTTCATTTCATGCCTGAAGGATCCAACTTCTTTTTCTTGTCCTTCGTTATGTGAATATAGATAGGACAACCGAAAATTCGGAGATGATCCATGCTTGATTTCTTCCAAGTGAATACTTCTTCGGGAGTCATGTTATCTAGAGACTTGTGGGGACTTAGATTTTGAATATATACAGTTGTCTTAGTAGCTTTACCCCATACAAATTTTGGCAAATATTGATCATGTAACATGGAATTCACTCTTTCTTCAATGGATCGATTCTTTCATTATGTAACTCCATTTTGTTCAGGATTGTATGGGACTATCAACCCCCTCTTAATCTCAGACTCCTTACAGAAGGCTATAATCTCCTTTGATGTGTATTCTCCTCCATTATCAGACCTTAAAATGTTGATTCTCCTTTTTGTAAGGTTCTCTACTTTATCTTTGAATTCTTGAAATTTGATGAATACTTCATCCTTGCATTTCGTTAAATAAACCCAAGTTTTCCTTAAATGGTCATTAATGAATGTTACATAGTATAGATTGCCTCCAAGAGACGTTGGATTCATAGGGCCATAGACATCAGAATGAATGAGATCCATAATTTATTTTGACCTTGAAGCATTGCTGCCAAATGGTCTCTTGGTGTTTTTTCCTAATGCACATCCTTTGCATACTCCTTCATGATATTATTTTAGTTCAGGGATGTCATTCACTATTGAATTTAGGGTTGGAAATATTTTGTAGTGAATATGACCAAATCGTTTATGCCAAAATTCTCATGGGCTAACTTCAATGTGAACCAAAGCTTGAGCGAGGGGAGTTAACAATATGTAAAGTCTTCCTTCACAGATCCCAATCATCCTTGCATCTTATAAGCTTGAGTTTTTACCCCATACTACAACCTTTCCATCTACGAAAGAAATTCTATCACCCTTATCTTCTAGACATGAAGTGGAAAGAAAATTCTTGTGCAAACCTGGAACAAATAGGATATTTTTAGGTGAATATGTGGTAAAACTAAATATTAGATTTTTTTTTAGAAAATACAAGAATAAAAAGTAAATTTCATATTTATGAAAATCGAACCTAGTTACACATTTTTCAACAGTTACTACCCACCAAAATTTATGCAAGTATTTTCCCCTTAGTAGACAATTGATTTTTCAGCTTGATATATTAATTTGCAATTTTTTTGAAAGCATAATTTCCTATTCAATGGCAGGGACTAAGCTTCCCTATAATACTTGTTAAAAGTAAGATTGTTTATACTTTCATCAACCATCTCAAAGAAATATTAACAAAAATACAAATGAAAGTAACTAATGTTTATTGTAAAAAAGGTAGAAAACACTAATAATAATTTATTTTTAAGATCATTGTTAAGTCATACATCAAATTGGTGTATGAGGCCCTCTTGTTTGCGAGACAAGGAACCCACCTCCACGTAATGATTTGACTACTAAATTCTATAAAGGTGTATGTATCCTCATGAGATGACCAAGTGGATCGCACAATAGGATGTTATCCCCTCCGGCCAATTTCAAATCCCACAAGGGGGCATCTTTTGCCCATTGTGATAAGCCACACACCCTCATGGAGTCTTGGCTCTTGCTAAGTCATAAATTCCTGGCATATCTTACTTATGGGCTCTTGCATATACTCTTGGTGTTATAGTGACAACTATTAGGTTTGATCTTGGGCCTCACCCAGATTACTCTAACGACTTACCAATTCACCATGGTAAAAAATAAATAAAGAGTGTGCGTACTCTACCCCTTTGGATTTAAACATATAACCTTTTAGAAATAAATACATACTCTTAACCATGAATAAATGCTATAACTAAAAATATAAGATATAAATGATAAATATGAACTAATGTCCATAAAGTTATAATTGAAAGTTAAAATGTAAGATGTGCAAGCAACTCGATGCAATGTAACATTATGAAATTATATTATATTGGACCAAAGTTAATGTACTCTTCAATCATTGCATAATTGGATGATAAAGTCTCATAACATAAATCTTCAAAGGTAAGGAGAATTCATGAATGTGAGGACCATCACCACCAATATGTCACTTGTCTTCGAATCTCACATGTATCGACTAGTTAACAATTAAAAATAAGCATAATTAAGTAATAAATGCATTAAAAAAACATTACATTTTATTTATGAGTTCATAAAACAGTTTGGGGTTGGAGTATGCCCTAAAACTGCTTTTGCTTGGCTAAGAGCTCGTCTTCCTCATATGTAAGGAAACAAGATAACGACCCAAGACCTAGAGGCATCTGGCAAGAGTGAAAGTGTGCCCCCTTATGGACCACCAGCGGGTAATTCTAGGTGGCATGGTTTTCCTTGAATAACAGTGATGACTCAACCTAAATTCACGGATAGAAGCGAGTGATGGTTGTCCCCACTACTAGTTTGACAATTAAGTTATGATAGGTTTTCCCACTATGTAAAAAATAAATAAATAATCCATAAACAGTAATAAATGCATTTAGAAAACATTACAATTTATTTCTAAGTCCATAAAACAACGCTCATACTTTCATTAATGATGTGAAAAGATGTTCCTAGATGTGAACTCATAGCCTTTAAGTGAGTTAAGGTCTAGGTAGAGCATGGATACCTACACTCTCTTTTTTTTCCTCCTATTACATATTTGTCTAAAATAAATTGAGATAATTAAATGATGGTAGTCATGGAAGCTTGACTCCTAATTTATACTCTTAGGCTAAAATTATAGTTAACTTGAGGGGTTCCACTAATTAAGAAAAAAATTGGATACTTGGAATATAATTCATTTTTAGATTTATCATCTTGAATTAACTAAATAATCTTGAAAACATCAAAGACACATCACATTTGCGATTAATACATCCCCTACTCATTTTACTTAGGATGAATGCAATGTCTTTCCCTAATTCTTGATGCAATATTGAGCAATATTGTTTGAACATTTTGTTATTTTCCCTCACATTATTGATAATTAAGGTAAAAAATCAAGCCCTTGTTGGATAGTGAATTAAATTACTCCTTGTTGAAAAGTATTAACAAGTTTTAACCTATGTATGAACATACAACAAACTTTGTGAACCAAGACATCCATCCAATGATGAAATATTCATGACAGCACTAGCGTGCTTTCAAACAATTCATGTTCCTCTAGAATGCAGAGATAAATGTTTGGCCAATGTTATTAGACCTTGTAGACTCTACATTGTGCAAGCTTTCATGAAAAAGAAAAAATTCTCCAAATTGAAATGATTCCTCGGGACTATGAGGGTGTTAAAGTCTAGTTCTTAACATGCATGGGTACATTTGTGAACTCAACAGGAGGATGTCTATTTGAGATCGTACATAAATATTAGAAATGACATCCTCTTTCAATCATGTTTCCCTCTTTATCTCAGATGCTACATTGTTTACATTACTTTCATTATTTTACGATCAATGTACTCTAAGCTATTACAACAATTCAAGAGAGCCAACAATCTCACCTATATGTACAACTAATCTAATCTAAATCCATCTTTTAAATCTATTAAGCATTGATATAGATAAAAAACAATTAAGATGTA
Source organism: Pinus taeda (assembly GCA_000404065.3). Taxonomy (NCBI): domain Eukaryota; kingdom Viridiplantae; phylum Streptophyta; class Pinopsida; order Pinales; family Pinaceae; genus Pinus; species Pinus taeda. The sequence goes on from APFE030746585.1 coordinate 32,229, forward strand.
ACTCTCATATTTATTAATTAAATAAATAATAACTAATTCTAAAATAGAATTTTTTTAGATTCTTTTTTTTTTCCAATATTAGGTTTCATAGTATTCTTTTTATGTGTATACAAATTTTTGAATAAGAAATATTATTTACTTTGATGTAGTTCTTTTAGATCAATCACATCAAGTAATTTAGGATTGACGTTTCAAACCAGTTAGTGTGGTTAATCATCAGGGCTAAGATGAGAAATATGATCAAATCTAAAGGTATAAATAGGGCAAAGATGCAAGGGAAATGAGACATGTTTCAAAGAATTAATACGACAAATTAAAACAGGTCAAACACAAAAACAAACGTTAGAAAAAAAAGTCAAAAAAACATTATTACCAAAAAAATATAATATTACATAGTTATTATTAAATAATCCTTAAAATCAAAATGTATATATTAAATAATAAAAAATTATTATTTATTTGATAATACACTATATCTAATATTAATATTAAAATATATTATATTAGGGATTATAATTTAACATGATATATTATATTAGGGATATAATTTAACATTCAAAATTATATTATTATTAGGGATATAATATAATTTAAGAGTTATTAAACACAATATGAAGAGGTTATTTAAATAAACGGTAAACAAAAGACACTCAATAATAACAAAATTTACACCGTGAAATTATATATATATATATAAAAGAGAGAACAAAAGTTATATATATTTGTTTTTTATCAATATAATATATAATATTTATTTAATAGATATTATATATTATTTATTATTTATTATGTATTTAAGAAAAAAAATTGGGAAAAGATTATAAAGAAAAAAACTTTCTACAGAAAAAGAAAGAAAAAGAGACAAATAAAAAATAATGACCCAGGTCAAATTGGACCAAAAGAGAAACGATGACAAGATAAAAATAGGTAACTAGGGAAACTCTAGGAAGAGGAAAATCGAGAAGTAAGGACAGTAATCTAATTCTTGCTTATCTTTCAACCATTATCCATGTTAAGATTGTTAACTCTTTTTTCAATTTTGATGGCTTCCTTAATCTTTCTAAGATGGTAGTGATTGATTTTGGCAATGACCTTAGACTCTACAATGCAAATGTGGTGTTTAGTCTTCCCAGAGTGTTTGGTTAAAGCTGACAAGCGAGACTGATTGTGTCTAATGTTTGTTGCATGCTCTTGAATTCTTTGCTTAATGGAGCAACCATTTTCACCCACCTAAGGCACCCCACATAAGCACAGGATTAAGTAAACACATTTCATGTTAGTAGGGTCCACAGGGTCTTTGACCGATCTAAAGGAGTTAAGAATAGTATTAAGAGGTTTGAAGGTAGTTGAGACCTCATTATTTCTAAAAAAGTGTGCAATCCTATCAGTGATTCCTTAAACAAAGAGAACTTGAACATTGATAACAAGATTGTTAGGATTAATTTTTATTCTATGAACTTTATGGCCTTTACTAGCCTTTAGGAAAGCCCTAAGACCATAGTTAAAACATATGCAAGAATTGGATTCTTGTCATTTCTTCTCGATTTGCCTCTTCAAGTCTATAATTCCCTATATTTTACCTCTCATCGTTTCTCTTTTTTATCTAATTTGACCTACCTCATTATTTTTTATTTGTCCCCACTCTTTTTCTAAATTTTCATCTTTATGATCTTATCCTAATCTTCCTTGTTTTTTTAAATACATAATAGATAATATATTATATTATTAAATTTTTATATATATATATATCACTTTTATCCATTCTTATATGACCTTTAGTAGATTTTGTTATTCTTGAGTGTTGGCTTATCATTTATTTAAATATTTTTTTCATATTGTGTTATACTTAAAGTTTATTATTTTTTTTTCCCACTGGAAAAATCGTAATTTTTCATTAAAGGAAGAAAAATTACATGTTGTAGATGCTTTTGCATATGCGGTAAGTTCTTCTCCGACATGTGGAGAGGAGTATATCTGTTATGTCTAGTTCAAAAGATATCAAAAATGAATCATCTCGCAGGATGTTCCTTATATAAACTATCTGTAACATGAATGTAAATAGAAACATATTTGCCACGCAGGGCATCGTGTATGATTCTGTTCATAAGTTATGTACAAAAATATCAAAAAACTACAAATATATCTCAGGGGTTGGCCGCCCTGTGGTAGTGTGCATCAGAATATGGCCTATGATAGTACTGGTAGTAATCTGCGCCACGTTGCTCCTGTATCAACCACTCACCTCTGGAAAGTGACGTGGCCTCCTTGGAAAGTTGATCAGCGCTGCAGTTGTGTTCCCTGTAGATGTGTTGACAAGAGATGTCAATAAATTGAGCCTTCAGTATACTAATATCCTCCAAAATATTCTTGAGGGTGTGTGTGTGGCATTCTGTTGTATTGTTGAACCAATCAATAATAATCTTTGAGTCGCCAAAAATATGAATATGCAAGCAATTGTGCCCTAATGCAAAATGCAAGAGATGACGAAGAGAGATGATCTCAGCAAAATTGTTAGTGCCAGGTCCCAGACCCATCTTGACTTTTTAGAAATGATGTTCATTTTTGAAGAGAAGAAAACCTCCCCCACATCCTTGCTGCTGTGCCGAGCCATCAAAGAAGGCCCAAGGAGTGCTATGGTCTATGGGAGGAGGGTCGCGCGGACTTCTATTCCTAGGCTGAGGAGGGTCAGGCAGCGAATTATATGCAGCCGTGATGAGAGAGATAATGTGCGGCCAGTTGGGCGATTTATCGTCAAAAATCATCCGGTTGCGGGCTAACCATAAGTACCAGCATGTAATGATAGGAAAGCTTTGGAGTTTTGAGAGTTTGTGATTATAAAACCAGGATTCCCATGCATGATTTATGTTGAGGCCCTCCCATTTACCTATGAAACTTATCGATACTGATATGGCTTTCCAGATAGCGGATATGGCTGGACAGAGTAGGAATAGATGGATACAGGATTCAGATGATTGCTTACAAAATGTACACCAGGTCGGCCCGTATACTGCTCGGTGCATTAGATAGTCCCCCGTTGGAACAACTCCTTTAAGAATGCACCAAAAAAATAATTTATGCCTGGGAGGAGCTGTGAGTTTCCAAACACTCTGCCACCAAAATGTGATTGCATCTGGGATTTTGTGTGATATCAGAGCAAGGTATCCCGTTTTTGGGGTGTATATATCGTTTCCAGAGAGATGCCACATAAGTTCATCCGGACCCTGTTTAATCCTAATATGAGCTTCAAATAAAGCAGTGATATAATCCCTCCATGCCGGATGCCAAACAGGTGGCAGGTTTATTTGGTGAGCTGATTTCCAACGTTGTTCAAATATAGAAGAGTTTTGAGGATCAGCAATGTCTGCCAGAACTCTTATCGCTTGTGAGTGTAGATGCTGAATAAGATCCTCAGATAAAATATGTCTACCTCCGCAACCCGGCCACGGGTCCATGCCCATATGAGCAAGAGATCCATCGTTGACCCTCCAAACCAGGTTATCCCTGATGAGAGGCAGAGAGTTTAGGAGAGCCTTCCAAATAGAGGATATCCCTGTTTTTGGCCAGGTGGGGAGGCGAACCCAATCCAGAATATTGAGCGGCCAAATGTATTTGTGGTATGAGATGCAGGTCCATAGGTTGTTGCCAGTAAGAAGAGTCCATCCCATCTTGGCAGCGAGTGCTTGTGCAAATGAGGGGAGATCTTTTAGCCCCCATCCTCCCCATTTTTTGGGGATGGCAATCTTCTTCCAACTGACCCAAGCAAAAATGCGCTTTTCCTGTTTTCCATTCCAAAGGTACCTCTTACAGATTTGTTGGAGTCTAGCCAGAATACTTCTTGGAATCCAAGCTAATGCCATCCAGTATACTGGGGTTGCCTCCAACACAGTTTTTACCAAGACAAGCCTGCCTACTCTGGAGAGATATCGGTGGCTCCAAATATTGAGTCGCTTCTCCAATCTTGCTACCAGCCAAATCTAGTCAGTGATCCTTGAGCTGACGGGCTTAATCCTGAACCCCAAGTATTTTAGGCCATGATCGAGCGGATGGATGGAGTATGGAAAGCATTGTTGAGCAAAGAGAGATTCATGGATGGAGGTTCTGGATAAGATGATGGATGACTTGGAGTGGTTTGCAAGCATACTAGTGGCAAATGAAAAAATATTGATGATGTTTGAGAAAGCCCGTGAATCTCTGATGCTGCCATCCAGGAAGATCATAACATCATCTACAAAGAGAAGATGGGTAAGGGAGCATTCATCAGTGATCCTGAGGCCATTGTAATCCCCATTTCTTTTAGCTGAGTCGATAAGCCGACTCAAGGCATCCATGACGATCAGGAAAAGGATGGGAGATAATGGGAAACCCTGTCGCAGACCGCGCTCTGAATGGAAAAACTGGGAGGCCGAGCCATTTATCAGGACACTGAAGGTCGGGGTGGTGATGCAGGCCATAATCCATGAAATGAAATTTTGGTGGAAACCGAGGTGAATAAGGATCATTTTGAGATAGAGCCAACTGACGCGATCGAAAGCTTTAGCTAAGTCAATCTTGAGGATGATTGCCTTCATGCGTTTGGTCCAGATAGAATGAAGAGCCTCCTGAGCTGCTCCAACAGCTTCATGGATCTGTCGATGTTCTAGGAAGGCAAATTGATGGGGAGCGATATGACATGAAAGAATAGGGCGGATACGATTAGCAATGATTTTTGAAATGATCTTGTATAGAACATTATAGAGGGAGATGGGACGGTAGTCATCAAAGGAGGACGGGGAATCTGTTTTGGGGATCAAGGCGATGAAGGTGGAGTTGATGGCATTGTACAAAGTACCCGTCTCGCGGCATTCCTCAATTACCCTCAATAAATCATTGCTGATAAGCTCGTAGAATGCAATGTAAAATTCAATGGTCCACCCATCAGGCCCCGGGCTCCGGTCTTTCTTGAACCATTTGATAGTACTCTCTAGCTCTTCAGGGGAGACAGGGTCAAAAAGATGATCTGCCTCGTCCTCATTAACAAATCTGGGGAAATGACCCGCAATATTAATGATCTCAGCAATGGAGGCGGCCTGAGGCTGTTTATAAAGATTCCTGAAGTGGGAGGATCCCATCTGTGAGAGCTTTGGGAAAGTGTCAGCTACTTCCCCATCAGGAGTGGGGAGACTCCAAATGGTATTTTTAACCTTCCTGCCTTTTGCATAGTTATGAAAAAACTCGGTGTTTTCATCCCCGGCTTTTAGCCAAGTGGCTCTGCTCCGTAGTCTGATGGTTTCCTCCCGTTCCCTTAGGATTTTTTACTTTTGAAATTCGAGCTCAACCAGGTGTTCTTTGTCTTCAGCAGTAATGAAGCCCAAGCCTCTTTCATCAGTGAGGGAGAGGATTTTTGCTTCAATGTGCATGAGGGCAATATTATCCTATTTGTTCTTTTCTCTGGCCCATTCGATTGACATATGCTTTAGCTGGGATAAGTTCATGAAAAATCCTTTTGCCAGTGAGTCCGCCCAATCTATGGGATTCTGTGTCCAGTAGTCCTTGACCAGCTTGTTGTAGGAGGGGTCCTGTAACCATCCATGGTTGAATTTGAAGGGAGCTTTTGGCTTTTTGTTGGGCCCCGATAGCTCCAGATAGATAGGATAGTGGTCCGAAATACCACCAGATCCCACCCATTTCTTATATAAGTGGAGTTGTCGAAACATAGAGCCCTTCATAATGAATCTATCCAATCTACGAGCCAGTGCAGCATCCCCGATGCGTCTGTTCCTCCAGGTGGGGAGAATTTTGATCATGGGGACATCGATTAGGTCATGTCTCTCCAGAAGATCAGTCATGAACCCAGTGATTGGGTCGATCTGTGCATATGAGCCCTAGGATTCACTGTATCCCAGGGAAAAAATTAGGTCTCCTCCAATAATAATGTTCTCAGTTGAGAGTATATGCAGACTCAGGAGCCGATTCCAAAATGATTCCCTTTGTTGGCAGGGGCCATATATTTTAATAACCCGGAGGTTAGTGCCCAGGTCTGCCGAAAAGAGGTCTAGTCCCAGGAAGCCCGGACCCCCCCAAGTCCCAAGAGCCTTGATAGAGGCAGGGTTGTATCCAATAGCAAGACCCCCCGAACGACCCGATGAGTCCAAAGCCGAAAAGAGCCAACCCGGAGCAATGGAGGATGGGGCAGTCGTTATAGAGTCTACGGGACCTAGGGTTTCCTGGAGGAGGATGATGTCAATAGGCAGGGAAGTAATCATCCTTTTGAGAGCTAGTTTCTTGGAGGCACTAGCTAAGCCTCTATAATTGAAGGATAAGAACTTCATGGGGGGAGATTGCCTGGGGAGTACATTGCTCTAAGAACCCCATCAATTGTGGATTGTCGCCCAGAGGCAACCTCAGCACCCGCTTTTCGGATGGCCTTTGTAAGGTGAGATTTTCGACCCCGCGCAGATAATTGAATCAGGTTGGGGGAGATGGTGCCAAGCCCAGCAATCTTTATATGGGAGCCATTGGGGTGAGGGCGAGGGCGGAGATTGTATTTGTGAGAAGCACCCCCAGATGATGATGGAGATGAGAGAGGCGATGCAACCATGCGAGTGGATGGGATGGAGGGGGCAATGACCGGAGAAGAGGGAATAGTGCAATGCGCCACGGATAGTGAAGGAGAGAGAGAAAAACAACCAGTAGTGCAATTTGACAAAGGAGGGAAAAGAGATATACCCGGAGCAGATGTGGATGCGGAGGCCGCCCGAGCTCTGGTGATCGGAGGTTGAGAGGTACCTTGCGCCGATCCAGGAGGCTGTGTGGGAAAGCTGGAGGGGGCGCCAGAAGCCGAGGTGCAATGAGCAGCTGGTGATATAGGCCTCGAAGGAGTAGTGGATGTCATCGGGCCCTCCTCTTGTTTTTTGTTAAGAGGGCACTCTTTAACAGATGTCCCACCCTGTGACAGCGACGGCACCTGAAGGGCACTCCTTCGTAGTCGAGGATTTGAATCCGGGTGTATCTCCCCCAGTGAAGTGTTATCTTTTCCTCTAAACCATCTCGAGTATCCAGATGAACCAAAATCTGGGCCAGAGTTCTGCTTGTGGACTCAACATAAGATCTATCGTGGTCCAGGTATGTACCCAGAGCATTCCTGATGCGCATGAAAACCTCTTCATTCCCGTATTGGAGAGGTTAGCCGGGGAGCCGAACCCATAGAGGCCTTGCCCCAATCTGCTCGTGATCAGGATAAAAAAGGGGACTCCATCTTTCTAGCAACACCGGCGCCATCTCTATGTGCCAATATCTGGCCAGAACCAAATCCGCATAATTCTCCTTGGCAAAGTGAAGTGTGAACCATCCGCGGGGAAGAACCTGTACTTCTGGGAGTTCTTTGAGAACACCCCCCCAAATCTCTTTTACCCAGAGGGTAAGCCTGGTAGCAGAATATGCACGTCCACGAACATGCCCGACCAAAATAGTATTAGCCATTTTTGCTGCTTCCCCAATGGCAGATGTCTCGCCGAATCGAATAGAGATATCCCTGGAGGTGGCCTTGACACACCTGTTCTTTTTCTTGCCCAAGCGCGGAGCTGATGGGTGATCTGCAAGGGGATCCGAGGAGGGTTCCAGAGGGGACGTCTTCGCTGAAGAGACCCTAATAGTGGGGGTCTCAAAAACTCCAGAGGGGGAAGGACGAAGAGTAGAAGGTCCAGCCCCCGACGAGAAGGGAGGTCCAGACGATGCCGCCGCGAGGAAGGAGGAAGACGGAGGGTGAGGGTCGAAGGATGGCGACGGGGGAATGACGGAGGACAGGAAATGAAGGGTGCCCGGGGACAGCGGAGGGAGGTCGAGACCAAGGGAGTCCGATAGGAGGGAGCCTTCGGGAGGATGTGAGGGGGAGGGAGCCGGGATAGTGACAACCAGGGAGGGATGTGAGGGAGGAACCGACGAAAAACCAAAAACCAGTGGAAGGAAGGACGGACGGTCGAATATGACCTGAGAATGGAGGGGGTCTTCAATGTAATCGACCTCCTCGTCTGTTTCCATGACATCGCCGACAGTAACGGACGCCATGTTGATAGAGACAGGTGGACCTGGAATGTCGAGACAGGTGCAACAGAAAGCAAATTCGCGGTGACCACCTTAAAGTTTATTATATATTTAATATAATATATTTTAATATAACATTATAATATTTTACTTAATATAATATATTTTAATATTTAATTAAATATAGTTATTATCAAATAAATATTATAATTTATTATTATATTTGCCTTATGGTATATTTATTTAGTTTCGTTTTCACTTTGTATTAATTGTTTGATTAAAAAAATTGTGGCTTATTCATAGTGTTAATATGGAAATTCAATTTATATTATTATTTAAATTTATTTATTTGTAAGGTGATTGGTTGAGATCTTATTATGGGTACTTTAATAACTTCTATTTTTGTTAATTACTGATTTTTTGCTTTTATTTTAACTTTTATTTTCATTTTCGTGAATTATAATTTTTTTTCCATATTTTCAATTTAAGATGACTTATTATACCTGCAAGATATTGTAATTGGGTCAAAATACTTTGGCTCTTAATTAATTTTGAAAATTTTAAAACTATTTCAAAAAATTATAAAGTTTGGTAAAATTAAATATTAGATTTTTTTTTTTAGAATTTGTAAAATATTTTTTGAATTTTAAAATTTAATTTCTAATTTTTTTTACGGCTTATTATAAAAATTATATATAATATAATAATATATCTCCTATTTCTTTTAAATTATTACAAATTTTTTTCCAAATTTTTATGTTTCCATAGTTAATATTTTTTTTTCAAAAAAAGGTTGTCATTTAACCATGGAAATTGGCCAATTTAAAAAACAAAAGCAACAACCCTGCATATTACACATTTTTTCCTTGTTGATTCTCATTATTGAATGGACTTGGTTCAATCATTTTCCTCAGTAAACCTTACACGTGTATTATATATTTTCATAATTCAATTTTAAATAATGGTGTAATATAAAAAAAAAAACAAATAAAAAAAAAAATTAACTAACACTCCATAAACAAGATTCTCTTTGACTCCAATTTATCACATTTTAAAAATTAAAAAAAAAAAAAAATTAGGAACGTTTTGCCTCACACTTCTTTGTTTAACTGAATTTTTTATTTTAATATACTAGACAATGTAATTTTTTATATTAGATGTTTTATTACATATGAATTTTTTGCCATGCAAACAAGACAACACAAGGTACTTCATGTCAATTTGAATTTTTCAAAATAGGAAATCTACCATAACTTATGTATTGGATTAGGATGACTATAAATTTAAAGTTAAATAAATAATTTGTTACAATAATTAGCTTTTTTTAATATTTATTTTATTTATATTATATATATACATTATTTAATATAAAAATATAGACATTGTATTTTCTCCTCCTTATGTGGTCACATAAGCTAAAGATGGAATAAAATGTGCACAAGTAGATTTCAATAAACATTTAACTTTTGTAACAAACAACAATGTTGGGGCTAATGTTTCATCTAAAATTATCTATGCACATATCTCTATTTTGCTCCAAGGTTATTTAGCCCATTAATTACTTTTGTTACTTCCCTAAGCCGTATTTAAATGTTTTTCATTATTAGATTTATGAATTTGTTCATGCATTCAATAATTGCTATCAATTAATTTTTGGATAAGAGGTACTAAGCAACAATGTTGCATATTA
>APFE030746586.1:0-13717 GCA_000404065.3 Pinus taeda
AACTACTCTAATCCTCTTCCACTATGCCTATACTTTTACGTTATTATTCTACTGTAATGTGACCTCTCTTTGTTATTGTTCTATACCTTAGATCATCTCCAAATATGTCTGAACCCTAATGAAATATATGCATACAAATTCATCCTTGTACATAGAGAAATGGCACCATGAACTTGCACAAAAACTTGCCCATGATTTCTCCTTTACCACTCAACCTTCTCTCTTCCTAAGTCAACATGAACCAATCACAAGAAAATATGCCAAACAAACCTCTTGTTCACTTTGACTATGCTCCTATAGGTTACAACTAGATCATATCACTTTATCCTTGATATCTTGCACTTGTGATCTGAGGAATGAGGTCTAAACTTGTCTCTATTAATATATATCTTGGTATGATTCCATTAGCCATCAAGGGTCACCACATTACAATAGGACGATCTTAACAATTTTTCAAATCTCCATAAAATCACATGAAAAAAATTCTTTTCATCCAACCAATGATACCATTTTGATGCCTTTGGTTCCCCTTATTCCTTTGAGGGTTCTCCACATGTTCTCCATGGTCAAATCATCCAAAGTCATGCTTGGTTTTGCACCCACAACTTTGGGTGGAAAACCCACTGCTTGGGTACTTCAACCTAAAGTGCTTTTGTGGTGCCAACTCACACAAACCCAGTCCCAAGGTTGTGGAGTACCTCCCAAGCTACATGAATCAACACATCCTCTTAGAAAGGGAGGTACTTCCACCACTTGAAATTATCTCATCATCATCGTCACTACTAGCAACACTAGCCCAACCCATGACATTCACCACTCCAACATACCCTATAGAACACTACAAGGAAAATACCTTATAGCATAGGTTATAATAGAGGTTTTTGCATTGTAAAATTGGTAAAAATTGTCAAAAAAGCATTCATTTGTGATAGCATATGTTTTAGCATAGATTATAACAAAACTTCATCACAACCGAAAAAATCAGGGTAGTCGGAGGTTTTAGCACATGCTTTTTTGCGATATGCTTTATGGAACATGTAGCACCTATGTGATACATATATAAATGCATCGAGTTGCATACAAAAATAAAATCACCAAGGTGTTGAATGCAAATAACACTGGTGCATAATATATACTACACCAACGCAAATAGATTAAAAAAAAAGATCCAGGGAATTCTTATAAAGAACGACATGGAGACATGCAAAAAATAATTGTTGTGTTGATGCTTTTGTTTAAACTTACAATATCGACGCATATCATTTTTATAAATGCACTGGTTCATCAGTTATATAAAAGGACCGATGTTTTTAGTTTTCATAATGCACCAGTGTTGGAAATAATATTTTGTAGGACCATGGTGTTAGTTTTATGAAAGCACTGATGCCTTAATAATTATAATGCACCAAAGCCTTAATTGCAAACAATACCGGTGCTTGAAGAAATAAACACCCAATGTTGTCATTTTTCGAAAAGGCACTGGTCATGCAAAAATATTCGTCACAATTCTTTTATATAACATAATGCACTAGTGCATTTTTATGTTATGGACGCACCGATTTTTTGTATGAGTTTTTCTCTTTTTTGGAAACATCGACCTGTGACAGTGCAATTTCTGTAATTTTTAAAATTCGTTATTCATCAAAAAATCGACATATATCTTATAACAGTATTCATATAAATTTAAATTTGATTAATGCATTTGTATATGATGTTTGGATTAATTTGTTTTATTATCATCTGTAATTTGAGGTGAAAGGTGAAAAACCTGCTGTCAAAAAGGTGCTGAAGCAACATGACAGCAGTAGGGGGGGAGCTCTGCTCCCTCCTATCAGAATGTTTTGATTGATTGAGGAAATATTATCCAAGGGGGAGTTATAAATATTTCCCAAAAATTGGTAGGGATTGGTTCTGGAACCAGTTAGGCTCCAACAGATAATACAGATGCAATTGGCATAAATCCCGATGCAAGAAAAGAAATAGAAACAACAGAGGAGAAATTGTCTGATCAAACAGTACCAAAAAGAGGATGTAAACCTAAGTCAACAAAGACACCAAAGATGGTCTTGATTAACCCACAGACCCAGGCCCATAGGGACCACATGAAGACATATGCATTGATATGCAAATTTATGGGGATCTAGCCCAATAAGAAACTCCTCATATCTTGGATAATGTATGTTTGGAATCATAAAGGGGAGGTGGGCCTACACCTAGGCTCTAAAGGTTTTTTCATGGTTATATTTTCTAACCTTGAAGATAGGGATATAATATTTGAAGGAGGCCCGTGTTTCGTATCATCAACAAAATTATACATGTGCCCCTGGAAGGAGAACTTCACTAGAACAAGATACCTTCACCTTTGTCCCGATGTGGATCAAGCTATCCTAACTACCACTGGATTATTGGCTCCCAAAAACTCTTGAATCCATAGGTAACTCCATGGGATGCATTCTCAAACTCTTAGACGCAACCCAAAAAGGAAAATATACAGTGTATGCCAAGATTTGTATGGAAATGGACATCGTCAGAGCCCTCCCTAAGGTAGTCCAACTCGAGATCCATGATGAGAGTCAGATTAAGAACATTGACTATGAACATATCTCGTTCCAGTTTCGAACATGCCATGAACATGGGCACCTTATTAGGGAATTCCCACTAAATTCCAAACCCGAGCAAACGAAACCTACTCCAAAAAGAGATGGTGATGGTTTCACAAAAGTTGAAACAAGGGGGAAGGCTGGAAGGAAGCAACAATAGTGAAACCATAATGGGAACAAGGAGTCAAAACATCGATATGAAGTGTTTTCTAGAGAAACTCCTCAAACAGAGCTAGAGAAACATCTCGAGCACGAGATCCTGGAGAAAGAAGCAGCAGAGAGTGATATTCCAGAAAAACAAGAGAAATTGAAGCCACCCACATATTCTCAAGAGAAAGAAGGTGAGCATACCATCCCTCCACAGCCATATGAGGATTTGGATATGAAACCTAGGGAGAGTAGGACTGAAGACCTACATTTGACAAAAATAATGGAGTAGGAAGGTATGGACCTCCTACAACTCCAAGTACAATGGAAAACCCAAGGGATGGAAGTGATTCCCAAGGATAAGATTTATCAGGTGTAATACCTATTCCTAACTAGGGAATAAGCCTGAACAAGAGGTTCCAAACAACCAAATGGAGAATCAAAAGGCCTCAGAGTCAAACTAAATATCTAGGACAACCAAATCCCAAAGTGAACCCAACGGAAGTAAGGTCGAAAAAAAACAACATTGTGCTCAAGGAATTGGGGGTTCTACTAATAAATTCAGGTAAGATAAAACCCTGGAATCCAACCCCCACCCCCTCCTCTTTTCCAATAAAATTTATAACATGGAATATATGGGGCCTTATAGCCCTCGAAAGAAAAAAATTTTGAGAAAAAAAAAATCATGATATTATGTTCGATCAAAAAAAAATATGTACTACGACTCATATGAAAATAGGTAGTGGGAAATTTTGGTATAAATATGAATTTTTAGATACAGAATCTAGAGATTTGGCAAGTGGAATCTTAACCTTATGGAATCCCCAAACAATCCATTTGGTGTCCTCCAAGTCCTCTCGTCATGCCTTGACTCTGGTCATATAGTACATAGGTCACTAGATCTAGTTCTTTGCACTAATGTTTATGACCCCCACTAGATTGATGAGAAATTAATCTTCAGCCCCTAGAAGCTCTTCAAAGAAGGTACCCTACATCAAAATGGATCTTGGTAGGAGACTTCAACATGATTCACTCCATGACATAAAAAAAAAAGGAGGTACTATGAAACTAAACAGAGACACTGAATATTTTCAAAATATGATTGATGGCTTGAAGGTAGTGGACTTAGAGGCCTCAAATGGCATATCTACCTTAACAAATAAAAGGGGGCGTTAAATACCTAGTGGCTTCGAGGCTAGATAGATTCCTCGTCTCGGAGGAGTTGATATTGAGAAGGAATAGCCATGGAACCTAACATCCTATACAACAGTGGTTCAGATCACTGAATTGTGTCCCTAATCACCCATGTCATGGGTACCCCAAAAAACAGACCCTTTTGATTTGTAGGATTCCGGCTAGACCATTCAAATTTTGTAAACAAAGTGAAGCAATGGTGGCAAGAAGCTAGAATTGTGAGAGGCTCCAAGATGTTCCAGTTACAACCAAATATGAAGCTTATCAAAGAATGGCTTAAGTTGTGGAAATAATATGAGTTTGGGAATATTTTTAAAGAAAATAATATCATATAAGAAAAACTCTAAAATCTAAAAATATCAACAGTGGAGAAGGGCTTCACAGAAGAAAATAAAACCAAAGAACTTTCCCAGCATCGAGAATGGGAAGAGTGAAGCAAACAAGAAGAAAAACGATGGAGACAAAAATATAGAGTATAGTGGCTTCAAGATGGGGAGAACAATACGAAATTCTTCCATCGTACCATGATCGCTCATAGAAATCACAACATGATCTTGAGACTGAAAGATCAGGAAGGGAAGGAGGTTCACTCCTATTGGGAGATTGAGAAGACATTAGTCCATCACCTCTAGAACATTACTTCAAAACCACCAAGAGACATATTAGAGGCCATTAGGAAAATCCTCAGACTTATTCCCAGACTAATAACTAAGGAGCGAAATGATAATCTCAATATGCCAATCTCCATGGGGGAGGTAGAACAGATGGTGAAAGATATGCCTAATGGCACCAAGCCTGGATGGATTTATTGTTGATTTTTTCAAATCCTGTTGGAAATTCATGGGTCGTGAGATAGATGAGGTAGTCAAATATTCTTGTAAATTAGCATCAGTACTAACAGCCCTAAATGTTACTCTCATAACTTTGATCCCCAAAGAGAAAGAATCCAACACTCTAGATAGGTTCACACATATTGCCTTATGCAATGTCATTTGAAAAATTATCTCAAAAGTTATTGAAAACTGAATAAAACCCCTACTCCCAATCCTGATATATGAGGAACAGGCTAGATTTGTGGAAGGAAGGAAAATTTTAGATAATTAAATCCAAGCCCATGAAATCCTTCACTCCCTCAAGGTTCAAAAAAATGTGGGAATGATTATGCAATTGGACTGTTAGGGTCCCACCCTAACCCCCTTATTCATGTCATGGGATCACGTCATAGTCTAGAGTCAATAAAGCCCATATTAATATTTGTAAGTGGTTAACCCGCAATTAATGAAGGGACCACAGTTAGTTACAAATGGGTAAATGGGCAGTAGTATTAGATAGATGGTATTAATAAAACCCACGGTATTGACCCGTGGTATTGCATGTATGAGTCATATATAAAGGATAGAGACTCCCTGCGAGGAGTATCGTGTCTTGTTTTGTAATCGAGCTCTGCTCTATTGGAGGTTGCCCCCTCGAAGAGGCCTGTGAACATTTCTCTCTGAGTAATAAAATCATTGCTATTCTGTGTTCTGGGTATATTTTCTCGCATATTCTGTGTTCTGGGTATTTTTCTCGCATATTCTCTGTTCGGTATTGCTTTGCAGGTTAAGAAGTATAACACTCTCTATCTAGCAGCTACCTCTTATTCCACTGCTTACCTACATTTGGAATGCCAGTTGCTTGAGCAATAGTCTCAGGTGTCAAGGTGAATGTCACACCTACCAAAGTGACTTGGCCATTATGAAGATGGAGCACAAACAATCTGGCCAGCTCATGGTGGTACTTGACTCTCTCT
This sequence comes from Pinus taeda, assembly GCA_000404065.3. NCBI lineage: Eukaryota > Viridiplantae > Streptophyta > Pinopsida > Pinales > Pinaceae > Pinus > Pinus taeda. Next base: position 5,731 of record APFE030746586.1, read on the forward strand.
ACCATCTCACAGAATTGATAACAAGATTGGTGTTGAAAGCATGTAACAGCAAGAGGACAGGCCAACAGCTCAGCAAGTGAAGTAGGCTCCTCCTGGTTATGTTTTCCACCCTTGTGAGGCCCCTTGGTGCATGCATTTCTCTAGAAGAATCACTGACTGTCTCCTCATCTCTGTCATAGGAAGAATCTAACTACATGTTTGCCAATGTTTGAGTTTTCTTAGATGAGTATGAAGATATTTTATGGTGTCTTTAGGTTTTTGCTGCCAAAGACATGAATGTATGAGGGACTGTGGAGGGAATGTGTATGAGGGGTTTGGGAATGTTGCTGACAGTTTTTTGGGGAATAAAATGGTTTAGGGAATAATATATGGGCTTTGGGACAACAATTAGGGTTTGGGGATATATTGACTAGGGTTTGGGATAGTGGGAATAGGGATTTAGGATTAGTAGTTTTAGGGATATGGGGATAAGAGAGTGGGTAAATGAGAATGAAAAGGGAGGGAGAAAATGAAGTGAGGGAGTGAGGGAATGAGGGGATGAAAATGATAGGAGTAGTTTTAGTAGCAAAATAGGCAAAGTGTAAACCCTATGCAATTGTTTTTAACAAGAAATGCAAGGAGGTAGGGCTTCAATTTTTTACCATTAAATCACCATAAACACCAAGATAAATTCATCTATTGGCGATGAGGGCATATTAACTTACTTGGACAATTGAGGATTTAGCAATTTTGTAAGTTTGGAAGAGGTTGTGAGTAAAATCGGCCTTGCAGTCCTGTGCGTCGTGCTACCTCACAGGTGCACCATGCTGCCTCAATGCATCGTGCCAGTTATAAAATTACACTACTGAATGCTGCCCCATGTGCCGCGCCGGATGAGTGTGCCATGCCCGCGCCCCAGTGCGTCGCGCCTGGGTTTTCCCTTGTTTTGGCACAAAAATCACTCTCTTGGCTTTTGGAAGACCAATACACTTGCTCTCTTTCTCTTGAGGACACAAACGAACCTTATTGATATGAATACACCTTATATACATATGGTTTTGATTTTTCACATACAAAAACCCACTCTTCTAATGTTTGATTTTGACTTGCTTTTAAAATTCTGTTTTTGGGCAGTTTGCTTTATTTTTGCCTTCGATGGATTGAATGCTTTGAATTTTGTTGTTCTTTTGCAGGTGGTGAAGTTGCAGAAGCTTGGCAAGGTGACCAGAGCTGCCTCTGAAGTTATTACATTTGGAACAAATGAAATTACATCAAATTTGTACATGAAAACATAAAAACTATGTTTTTCCTCAAAACAAGGTTTTGAGAAAAAATAAATCACTGAGCATGTGATTATGGAAATTATTGTTGCTGAAGCTTTATTTGACCTCCTCATGCACTTGCTGACCTTTATTGAGCATTTACAAGACCTTATTGCTGAAATCCTAGACCTAATGAGACCTAAAACCCTAAAAATGACTTTTGCATATTTAAAGACAAAAAATGATTACAGATGATCTAGATGTATGAAAATGGGCCAACAGGTAAAGAACATGAGGGAAAATGTATAAAATGCCACTACCATAAGATGATCCATGATCCTAATGGAATACAGCTAATCGAATGAGACCGCTAACATGCAATGCAATAAGAGAATTTGATCACTGATGGAGGGATGAAGATACCGACACTAACAAGTCCCAGTGAATGAGGAGGCTCCAAGTGGCAGGCCACCATTGGCCCTCACATATCACACCCAGTATATATATATATATATATATATATATAATATATATATATATATATATATATATAATATATATATATATATATATATATATATATATATAATATATATATATATATATATATATAACAAAATGCGATGAGTTCCAATAGCGATAAGACCCCAAACGCGATACGTTTATGTGTTGCAGTTTATATGCAGTCAAGTCCGCCGATTATGTTCTCGTGCTGATTGTGATGAGTGATAAACTGCTCGGATAGGAGATGTTATGAATTCCATTTTATATCCTCGTCGGGTTTGCGATATCGCTATCACAACATTCCACTGTGTTAACAAGACCTTTGGCCTGCCAAACTTCACCGATTGCGATTTGTGATATGACAGATAGGTTATGGCCCACGTCACGACAAAATTCTTGCTCAGTTAGCGGATTTTGGAACAAATTTGTGGGATTATGTTGGTTTTGGAGCAATTTGTGGAACAAATAGTGGGAGAACTAGGAGAAGTCATAACTTCTTTAGTTGTTATCTTAATTGGATGCAAAAAAAAGGCTAGATGGCCATTTTTGAGTATTCCAAACCCATTGAGATAGATTTCACAGGCATTTGAGCATTGTAAACATACTTTTGTTGTAATTTTGAGCATAATAGAGAGAACCAAGCATTAGAAGCTGGACCAAGGAAACGTAACCTAGGAGGGGTGAACTCCTCATCAAATCTCTGTGTTGTGTGTTGTATTTTAATGTTCTTTGCTTTTATTTTGTTGTTGTTCAACATATGTTTTATGTTAAATTGTTTATAACATTTACATAAGAAACTCTCAAGGGAATCAGTTAATTAAGAAAACATGGTGAATCATTAAGCACTTTATAAGAAAATAATAAGCATCTTGGATTTTATTCTGAATGGGGAATTAGCACAACATTACTAATCTGCTCCATTTCAGTTCAAGTTGGTATCAAAGCACTGGTTTTTGTTTACTAGATTTTCTTGTGCAAAGAAGGAGTATTGTTTCCTGGTTTTGTGTCATGCTAACAAGGTTAAAATTCAAAAGAGGTGGAGGAAAGCTGGTTGGAAGCCCTAAAGTTGGGTCAAATGGAATAAGAGCAAGGTCGGCAAAGTCCTCTACACCAGTACATCCTCAAGTCGCAAAATTTGTAGTTGAGTTTTCAGAGACCATGTCTCATGAAGGAGAACCTACAAACATGACATAAGATGAGAAGACCTTCAGAAATGATTTCTTTGATATGACAAAGATGGTGAAGGTCCTCTATGAAGAGAGGAATAACATATTGCAAGGAGAAAGTCCCAAACCTCCCAAAGGAGTGTTAGAAAATTATATATTACGGAGCAATGGAACACATAAAATATTGCAGAAATATAAACACAGAAAACGCACAAAACAAGAGAGACACAGATATACGTGGTTCACCCAGTTTGGGCTACGTCCACCTCGAACAGCCAGTCCTTCCTTTCTATTATCCAGCAAAATGAAGAGACACAACCTACAGCAAAGCCGCTGTAATATCCTCTGTTTTCTCTCACAGTCTCACCTCTCTGTTTCTCACTCACACACACACAGAATACACATCTATATCACCGCCTCAAATACAATACCCTCATACAAAGAGAGGGGTTGCCTTCTAGGGCAAAAAACCCTAAACTAAACATAAGTTCTACCGTCAGATCATCCGCCTAATGAACGGCTCAGATTGACTAGAATTTACTATACTTTTACAAGGCAAATTTACATCTGTTTTTAGCTTCGGGGGCGCTGCCCACGAGCCCCCGCCCCGAGCCCCCGCCGGGGGACCCGCTGGCCCCCGGACCCCCACCGGGGGGGTCGGCCCCCCAGACCTCCGCAGGGGGGACAAGTCCCCCGCACCCCCCGTGTGGAGGGTGTAAAGAAACTTCCTAAGGGGTATACATCCCTGAAACAAAGACCTCTGAACAATCATGCTCCACACACAACAAGGAGAAGGTTCTTTAGGAGGAGGTAATGGAAAATGAGGTAATGGGAATGGAGACAAGTCTCCACCCTCTCCACCATCTTTTTCATCTTCTACTTCACAAGCATCTTCACACTCTTCCACTAATACAACCCTTACTCATACTCATCATCATTCTATAAAAGGAACTCGTAAATCACCTTTTCTAAAACTTGATGCTAAATTCGAGTTACCTATGTACAATGGAGAAGTTAATGCAGAAAAGTTGGATAACTGGATTCGTCAGTTGGAGGTGTATTGTAGAATTTAGAACCTTCAAGAGGATTATATCAAAATTCAGTTGGCTTCATTGAGAATGGAGGGTGCATCACTCATTTGGTAGTAAGAAAGGACTTAAGACAAGATCAAAAAAACATGGTAAGATCTCTATTACTTGGTTTGATTTCATTGTTGCTATAAAAGACAATTCTACCCTTTAACTCATATGCAAAAAGCTATCATGAATTGGGAAAATTTCATATAGTTAAAAGGTCAAAATGTGCAAGACCATACTCAAGAGTTTAGGAGAAGAGTTCTTATGCTAGGAGTAGACTTGCAGTCACAAGTTACTTTGCTGGAATATATAAGAGGTTTTCATAACTATCTTCGACATAACATTCTTATGTTTAATCCCACGAATCTTGATGAGGTCTATGTTCAAGCTACACACCTCGAAGCAACAAGGAAAAATGTAATAGAAGAAGGTAAGATGAAGCCATTCCGAAGTGGTGAAAATGAAAGAATTTTAAAGTAAAGCAGAATAAAAATGTTTTTGTTAAGAAAAAAGGGGAGAAACCTGTGCGCAAGAGTTGTTCCAAAGAGGGTCGTGATGAAGCGCAATGCTGGAAGCTTGATCTTGAATTAGGACCGAAGAAATTTAACAATAAAGGGAAAGAAAAGACCAACGTTGTTGTATAACAAGACTTGGGTTCTAACTCAGGCGATGAAACCAAGATTGCAGCCACAATCACTAAGGGAAAAGCCATGGTAAAAGAAAGCAAAGAGGAATTTGTGGCAAGAACCAACGTAACAAATAACTCTGACAACATTTCAAATGAGGAAAACATAATTGAGTTGTTCCATAACAGAGTTATTTCCAAACACACCAAGATTGATACGTTGTTTGACAGTGGATCCGAGGCAAATTTAATTTCTACAAACTTGGTCAAGAAGTTGAATTTGGAAACCGTGCCTCATCATAAACCGTATTTGTTGGGTTGGATAACCAAGGATGCAAATCTTCAGGTCACAAGGAAATGTGTTTTCAGGTTTGCAATTATTGTCAATTTCGTTGATGACGTTGAATTAGACGTAGTGCAACTAGATATTTCTGTAATTGTGTTGGGAAGCCCATATTTGTATGACAGGAAAGTCGTTTTCCATAGATTTGAGAACAAATATCATTTGTTCAAATACGGAGTGGAGTATATTGTGAGAGCCCATCGTAGAAAACTTAATTTGTCTTTAACAAACACAGGGCAAATGAAGCGACTGGTCAATTCCTGCAAGAATCTCATGCTCCTTATGACTAAGCAGAAGAATGATACGGAGCATGAATCCTTTGCAGGATGTGACATGAAGCTGAACGCTGAATTTTTTGATGTGGTCAATCAATATGGAGAGATGTTTCAAGAACTAAAGGGATTGCCACCAAAAAGGGGAATTCAACACGAAATTCAACTACGCCAAGACTGTCCACTCCCAAACATCGGTATGTATCGAATTTCAATTATAGAAAGTTTAGAAATTAAGAAACAAGTCTAATAATTGTTAGATAAAGGTGTAATTTGTCCTTCTATTTCGTCATGTGGTTCACCAATTGTTTTTTGTACCCAAGAAAGATGGAACCTGGCGCATGTGTGTAGATTATCAAGCTTTGAATAAAATTACCATAAAGAATCGATACCCACTGCCCATACTAGATGATTTGCTAGATCAATTGAAGAATGCAAAATATTTCACTAAATTAGACTTGAGAAGCATATATCATCAAATTAGAATAGCTGAGGAGTATATTTGGAAGACTGCTTTTAAAACCAAACAAGGATTTTTTGAGTGGCTGGTTATGCCTTTCGGTCTTTGCAATGCTCCAGTTACATTCATGAGAGTTATGAATGATGTTTTGAGATCCTTTCTTTATGAGTTTGTAATTGTCTATTTAGATGATGTTTTGATATTCAATAGATCACGAGAAGAGCATGTCAAGCATGTGAGGAAAGTGTTGGATGTCTTGAGAAAAGAACAATTATTTATGAAGATGTCTAAATGTGAATTCAGGAAAACTTCCTTAGTGTATTTGGGCCACATAGTTGGAGGAGGTGAGTAGAAGATTGACCCCTCTAAAGTTTCGGTCATTGTGAATTGGCCAATACCCAAATCAGTCAGATAAGTAAGGAGTTTTCTCAGAGCAGCGCAATATTGGAGGAAGGTCATTAACATTTTATCTTCCATAGAAACTCTACTACATGCTTTGACTAGCATGAAGATTGTCTTCCAGTGGGGAGGCAAATAGAAAAAATCATTCAATGCTCTAAAACAAAAGATCAATTCATCCCCAGTTTTAGCATTGTCATATTTGAAACAACCATTTGAAATACAAACAGATGCCAATGACTACACCATGGGTGCAATTCTTTTACAGCATGGTAAGCCCATTTCATTTCATTATGAGATTTTTAATGGTGTTATTATTAACTATCCTACATATGATAAAGAGCTTTACGCATTGGTGCAAAGTGTGAAGAAATGGAAGCATTACTTGATGTGAAAAGAAACCATTATTCACACCAATCATCAACCTTCGCAATATCTACAATCTCAAACAAAATTGTAGCAATCAAGGCACTTTCGTTGGATGGGATTCTTACAACAATTCCACTTGGTAATCAGGTGCAAGAAAGGTATTTATAACAGAGTTGTTGATATGCTTTCTAGACCGGTTGTTAATGTAGCCATTTTACTCAAGAATAATTATGTTTTGCCTGAAAGTTATGTTGAACAATACGCACATGATGCTGACTTTCAAGAGGTATATTCAAACTTGAGTCAAGGCCACCAAGTTGAGGAATTAGACTACCATGTACATGATAATCTGTTGTATCATTTGGGAAAACATTGTGTTCCACAAGGAGAGAGAGTAAATGTCACAAGAGAAGCGCACACTTCTCTTATTACTAGACATTTCAGTGTAAGTAAAACAGTGGCAAATCTTCAGAGGTATCTTTACTGACCTCGTATGTTTGAAAGTGTGTCACGTTTTATAAGAGGTTATTCATTGTGTGCAGTTAGTAAGCCTAGTAATAGGAAACTAGGATTGTACACACCACTTCCAGTGCCTTCACTTCCATGGGAGAGTGTTTTTATGGATTTTGTAGGACGTCTTCCTTTGTCAAGAAAAGGTCATGATTATTTGTACATAGTTGTGGATAGGTTCAGCAAGATGTGCATATTAATGCCTTGTAAAAAACAAATTATAGTTGAACAAATAGCTCAACTTTTCTTTCAAAATGTATGGCTTCATTTTGGATTACCTACTTCTATTGTAAGTGATCGTGATTCTCAATTTATTGGGAACTTTTTGTCAAATTTATGGAACTTGATGGACACCAAGTTGAAGAAAAGTACAACATTCCATCCGCAAACATATGGTCAAACCGAAGTGGTTAACATGACAGGTATTCAATTGCTAAGAGGATATTGCAGCAAACATCCTAAGTTGTGGGATGAACAATTGCATTATATTCAACACACTTACATTCGAGCAAAACACTCTTCTACTCTAACTTTGCCTTTTGAGGCATGTCTTAGTTATTTGCCTAAATCGCCTTTGGATTTCATCTTTGAGAAAGATGTAGTTGTAGATGGACATAGAGACATAGACAGAGCAAAGAAAATCATTGAGAAAATTCAGTTGATTCACCAAACAGTTCAAGAACAACTAGAAAAGAGTTAAGGGAAGTATAAGGTAAGGCATTGTAAGCATCGTGTGGATCATCAGTTTCAAGTAGGTGATGAAGTTTGGCTATACATTAGCAAGGAAAGGCTTCAAGGTGAAGGTAAAAAGTTGAAACCAATCTGTTATGGTCCATTTAAAATTCCAGAAAAGATTGGTAATAATGCTTTCAAGCTTGATTTGCCTTCATATATGCAAATTTATTTCATTGTTAATGTTGAAAATTTGAGATTGTATGAGCCTCATTTGATTGAAGATCAAGGAGAAAGTGTACAAATTCCATTCAATATTTTTCTCCAGAATTTCTTGATGAGATTTAGCA
>APFE030746588.1:0-34116 GCA_000404065.3 Pinus taeda
GTTTCCAAAATTTGGGGAGGTCGCGTTTCGTATCGCTTCCCGTTTCGGAAACTCGTACATGTTTCCCCGTTTCGTGCAACTTAGGTATAGCCTCTCCTATGTGAATTCCGTAAATAATAAGTCTATTGGATGAATATTAAACAAAAAAAGGGCCTCCCTGACATAATTTTAATATGCGACATCACAAGTCGGCCCCTCCACCTTTGAACGTGTCGTTTTGATTCACTAAGAAAACTCATACATATATACATATACAAGTTGAAATGCTTCACTTGATTTAGGCGTATCCGGCACCTATCACAGAGAACAAGGAAAGTTAACAACTCGTGAACTTGAAGCAACAGAGGAAGCCGAAGGTCTAGCAGACGCAGAAGGTGCAGTAGAAGCCAAAGGTTTGGCAAACTCAAAAGGTACAGTAGAAGCCGAAGGCCGAGCAAAGAAGGAAGTTGAAGACAGAGCGGGAGGACAATCTTTTGACCTGATTCATCTTGAAAGATAGGGTCGGAGCCCTTGGGGTTGGTACCTCAAAATCGGAAGGATTGGTGTCCTTGGAGTTGGTGCTCCTAAATCCAAAGTTGGCGCCTTGACAAGATAGGGTCGAAGCCCTAAGGTTGGAGCCTCATCAAAACCAAGTTGGAGCTTGGAACATATTTATATTGTATTTATTAGTTTACTCAATAAAATTATACTTATATATTTCTCTATTTAAATTGTGAAGAATTAAACTGGCAATAATAACAATTGAAAGAAATTATTGATTCACCCCCTCCACCTTCCCCCTCCCCCCCCCAGTATTTCCAACACTTTGAGTCCATCAAAAGACCATTTCATTTCTTTTGTTTTAGATTTGTCTACATCCAATGAAGTTTATGATACATTGATGAAATTATACTCCATTAACACAACCAGACAAAAGATATCTCTAAGGAATCAACTCTATGGAACAAGGATGTCAAAAGAAGACAACATGGCTTCATACTTTATGAAGATATCAAAATCAAAGATAAACTTCAAGGATTTGGTGAAACCATATCTGACTTTGACTTGATCACTTTCATAATCAATGCTCTACCTCCAGCTTGGGACGATTTTTCCGGGAGACACCTATGCTAGAAAGTAAACTCCAAACTTTGAAGAATTATGGGTTTCATAGGTTCTAGAGGAATCAAGACGTAAGGCTAAAAATGATACTCAACCTAATAACGAAGACTCTCAAGCTTTTGCAGCTAGATCAAGAAAGAAGTTTGGAAAATTTGGATCTCAACACAACAATAATATAAGAAAGTTCCATAGAAATAAGGATATGTTCAAAGTTCAATGTTATGGTTGTCATGAATATGGACACTTCAGAGAGATTGTCCCAAGAACCCTAAGTATAATGAGAGGAAGGAAAGACATGAAGCATTAACAGTTGAAGATGAAGAAGCTCTGAATAAACCCAAGGTCAGAGACAACAAGGATCTCTACTATTAACAATAATAAAGAAGATGGCAAGTGTACATTGCTCTACAATTCACTTTTGTGTTGGGTTTGCGGTAAAGTTTGAATTATGATTCTTGTTTAGAAAAATAGCAATAGAATAGTATTTATTGATGGCGAGTGCAAGACAACTATATAATCTATGAGGGATAGCATAGAAAGTTATTGGAATCAGCGAATTGTAATTCTTTTTCAAGGAGATTGAATTTAAGAGGGAGCTCATAGTCATCTATAATGAAGCTAAAAGAGAAAAAATTTGAAATTTCGATGTTCTATGTTGTTACAATCACTTAAATCCAAAACTTCTTTATGCTACAAAATAAGTTCAGTAATTGTAGATAGAACATAAACCATATAAACCATATCTACAATGAAAGACAACCAAAAACTCAATGAGACACAGAGAAGTTAGGTCCATGACCAAGGAAAAACCTACAAGGGGAAAACCCAACCAGATTCTTCTTCTATTAGAAATTAGTGGTTCAGTAGAGATACAAAGTACAATGAGAGAATGAAGAAGTTCACCCAAATCTGAAGAATATCTTTGATAGCAATAGTTGATGCAAAAACTGAATCACTTTAGCTCTCCAAGGTCTGCTCTTACTCTCCAAGGCTCTCTCTCACTCACAACCTCCTTCAAGTCTCTCCAACTCTCTCAAGTTCGAATTCAAACGCACAAGTGAGATGAGATGATATGAGACACATATATAGGAGGGGCAATGAATTATTCACATAAAGGAGGAGCAATACACATGCCTTGAGGAGGAGTTACATATGCCAAAATACGATTGTAACTCATGCCATAAAGGAGAGGAGTGTAACTTATGCATTTAGGAGAGAAGTGTAACTTATGCATTTAGGAGAAAAGTGTAACTTATGCATTAAAGAGGTGTAAGAGCAATCTTTTTATGACAAGTCATTACAATAAGTAAGAGAGTGTAAGAGGTGCGTAAGAGCATTAAAGAGAGAGAAAGAGAGAGAGAGAGAGAGAGAGAGAGAGAGAGAGGAATGAATCCATTAAGAGAGAGAGAGAGTAACATATGCATTGATTGAGGGGAGTTACATATGATATGATTGAGTCTCATGATTGAGAGACTTGAGTTTTTTTTAATAATAATAAAATAATATTGTAAGAATAATAATAATAATATTGATGATCAAGTCGAAATTGAACTATCAGGATTGATTGATGATCAAAAGGGATTTTCCATCAACAATGTTTGATTACCAATTGATGCAAGGTGATTTACTATTTTTGGAAAGTTGTATTTGAGACTTTCTATTTTTAGAAATTCTATTTTTTATAAATTCATCCTGAACTGCCAATTTTCAACAAAAATCGATTCATTGAAGTATATTCCAAAGTTATTATAAAGAAGAAGACTCTTTGACCATCGTCTACATAGAATCTGTCACAGAACTCTAGAAGAAACATTCAAGGGCATAAGAAGAAGATCAAAGATGTTGCCACATAATGTTGAAAGACTCTTATTTCATCATGCAGATCCAGAAGAAGCTAACATTTTTCTCTAAGAAATAAGGAAGCTAGCAAGATGGCAGTCAACACATTGAAAAGATCAGAGCAGTCAAGAAGTCTATCAATGGAAGTCAACATCTAGCTTGCAGCATGTTAGAGATTCTTTCAGCCAAAAAAAAGTTAGCATTCACTTCAAATTCAGCGAAGCAAATTTTACCTTATACATCATAGAATGAGCTAGTGCTGCAACAATAATTAAGTGCAAAACATTTCAGAAAGCAAACTTTTCTTATATGACTAGACTTTGACAAATAGTTATAACAATCGGAAAGACATAGCAAAGCATATTCTACAAGAGGAGCAAGATGCTTGAAGTATGCATTAAAGATGTCAACACATAGCTTTAGATGGAAGCATGGGCGCAAGTCTTGAAGAAGTTCTCCAATTAAAAGGTTACTCTTGATTCTTGAAGGACACAAAAAAGGAATCTCATGATCAAAGAAGACCTCATACTTTGGAATCAAATCAAATGATTCAAGAACTCACGAGTTAGAGATATTATCTTCAGAGGGAGTTGAAAGCAGAATCTGACATATTTTGGATGGATAAACTATTAGCTGAGTTTTGGCAGAAAACTAAAAGAAGCTTGTGACCAAGGTCTATGATAATACCATTTAACAAGAAGTTGGAGAGTTCTGATATTGTTGATCCATCATTGTACCAGTAGTTGATTAGTTCTCTGATAGATTCGATTCAAGGATACATCGATTCTGTTAGCAGTGTTGATAATGATAAAGATACCACTGATGGTTGGTTTTGTTTGGGATCTGGTATGATTTTTTGGAAAAGCATGAAGTAGAATTTCGTTGCACTACGAAGGAAGAAGATATGGAAATTTGTACAGTTTGGCTCCATAAATGTTTGATGACATGTTGACTACAGCCATGATACTTTGTATTGATCAAAGCTATACGGAGATTGTCATAGAACCTAAAAGGCCGAACCACATTATGATTTGTGACATGATGCAGGATAGAGCCATGAAACTATAGTATATCTCCACTAACGGATAGGTAGTTGATGTTTTGACGAAGTCCCTTCCTAAAGTGAAAGCATGCGCATTTTTTAGACAAGCTTGGGCTTGTGGATATCTCCTCCCAGTTTGAGAGACAGTGAGGATGGTCACCTTTTTCTCAATGTGTCATGTACTATGGCCAGGACTAACAGTCATGAGTCTAGTACATGAATAAGGATAGGGAAAATGTTGGATTGGATAAGCATAATGGACAGATATTCTTGACACATGTATTATGACTACGACTAACAATCATAAGTCAAGCACATTGATCTGGCATAAGAATGGTATGGAGGACTGACATTTCCTTGTGTCAAGTATTGTGACAACGGATTAGGAAATGGTCCTGCAGAGGGCATACTTCGGTGAACCTAGGTGACGTGTGCGCCTCGGAGAGGCAGTTGTGTGGTGTCCTATTGAATGCCTCCCAGCAGTGTGCTATGATCTAGTGCAAAGATAGAGCTTACTTGCCAGGGCCTTCGTAGATTGACAATGTTGGTCATGATGATGTTTATAACGATGCTTATCAATCTGGATCCAATCTTATATCTATATTTCAACTTGAGATTATACTGTTGAGTCATTATGAACACCTCCCTAGTTACGAGGGAGCGTTGAAGTTGTAACAAGGTTCGGTCTTCATAATGTAAACTTATTATTGATGTATTTATTATATTTATTTTTGTCAAAGCATGTTCTTCATGCCTAGAGCCAAAAAAAGTTAAAAGAAAATTATTTTCAGTCGAAAGAAAATTTATTTGAGTCATGTCCCATTTGGACATTTGTAAGAAAAAGAAATTTCAATTTTATTTTGAGTAGATAGTGCACAAGATGACCAAATCGGCCTAGTCCCCCAGGAGACACTTATTCGACCCTCCTGGACAGCTAAATATATGAGACAGTTCGACCAACTTGGAGCACACTCATATCACATCACTAGAAGCATTTTCTGAACCAAACGAAGGAGAGAAGAAGTCGAGTCAAAGCAAAGAGGAAGCAAGTCAAAAACTAGAAGAATATTCCCTTTGTTGACTAAATCTTTGAATTATGCAATTCGCACGTGTGGAAGTTTGAAATTCTGAAATAGCTGCAAGCTGAATTTTAGCCCCTTGTTGCAAGTCTGAATTTCAGAACGTTCACCAGATTTGGAGTGGTTTGACAAGTGTTGACTTTGGCTTTGGAGGTGACTTGGAGGAGGGTTAGACTTGCTATCTTGGTAGAAGTTTGGCTTTGGCCTTGGTCTTCGATGCATCTCATTTTTATCTAATTCCATAAGAGAAGGATTGTTGGGTTTTCCCCTTGTGGATTTTGCCCTAGCTACAAGCCTAATTTTGGTGTCTCTTGTTTCATTGTGATCTCTATATTTTTCTGAAAGATTGAACATTTGTATAATTGCTTGACAAAGAAGACATAAGAATATAAGAAGACATCTAATTTAAGCATGAGGGGGTTTACGCAGTGCATTATATTAGATATCATTTTGGGATTCAACTGCGTTAAGTAAGTCATTCACGTAGGACCATTTCCATGAGAGGTAGTCGTAACTAACTAATTTCTCATGATTTTTTAATAGTTCACTTAGCACTCATTGCATCGGGTGATGCTCACAGGGGTGAAGAAGTGGGATTGAAACCAGTGAAATGAATCACATAGCGTCAATCATCACTTCCGAGGCTTGCACCCGATAACCAGGACTTCCCGGGAGGTCACCCATCCCAGATCGCCTCTAGCTCGAGCACGCTTAACTGTGCAGTTTTCCCCACAATCAAGCCCACTCAGCTTGCTAACCCATTTGCAAAACCTTAGCAAGTATTGTGCCTCATGAACCATTCAAGAAGAGATCCCTTCACTCTTTTTCAATTTAATTATTAGGGGGTTTACATAGTGCATTATATTAGATATCATTTTGGGATTCAACTGCGTTAAGTAAGTCATTCACGTATGACCATTTCCATGAGAGGTAGTCGTAACTAGCTAATTTCTCAAGATTTTTGAATAGTTCACTTAGCACTCATTGCATCGGGTGATGCTCATAGGGGTGAAGAAGTGGAATTGAAACTAGTGAAATGAATCACATAGCGTCAATCATCACTTCCAGGGCTTGCACCCGGTAACCAGGACTTTCTGAGAGGTCACCCATCCCAGATCACCTTTGGCTCAAGCACACTTAATTGTGGAGTTTTCCCCACAATCAAGCCCACTTAGCTTGCTACCCCATTTGCAAAACCTTAGCAAGTATTGTGCCTCATGAACCATTCAAGTAGAGATCCCTTGACTCTTTATGAATTTAAGTATTAGGGTGTGTTTATGCAGTGCATTATATTAGATATCATTTTGGGATTCAACTGCGTTAAGTCATTCACGTATGACCATTTCCATGAGAGGTAGTCGTAACTGAAGTGCGAAGAAGAGGTCAAGTAGCAATTCGAAGAAGAGGCTCCAAGTAGAAGTGTGAAGAAGGGATAACAAAGGATGGATTCTTCTGGGCATAACTAAGGAGAGTTTCTTCTAGGTCAGTGAAGGAGAGATTCTTCTCGGTTAGCAAAGGAGAGTTTCTTTTGGGCTCAGCGAAGGAGAAGTTTCTTTTGGAGATAGCAAAGGAAGGGTTCTTTTGGGTGACCGAGCTAGAGACTAGACACTGAGATTCTCTAGGGGAAGCTGAAAGAAGCGGTGTGAAAGATAAAGACCGATTTTCTCTAGAGGAAGCTGAGGAGATCAGTTCAAGATCAAGAAGAGAGTTGAGAAAGGGAAGATGCAGAGCATCAAGGTTAGTGACAAGGTTCTTGGGAGGATACTAGAGTCAAGGGTCTTTATCATGGTCTTGGTATTCGTCAATTGAAGATCTATAAGAAGAATTTTGCTCGAGTTTTCCTCTCAAGAGGTGAGAGGTTTTGGCCCTAGTTGACAACCTTGCGTACTATGCACTTGTCTTCTATTGTGCATATTGATAATTGTCTTGATGAAAAGAACATAATAATAATATAGTGAAGAGAAGACTATAAGCTAGGAAGTAAAAGTATATCACAAGCAATTATCAAGCAGAGAAATCTTTTAACTATTCATGCCCTAAATATCTCACATGGTATCAGAGCTTAGGTGCTAAAGTCAAGAAGGGGCATTCAAACAAGTAGACACACGAGAAGCAAGCTTCAAAGAAGGATCAAAGCAAGTCAAAGAACACCAAGCAAGAAATCAAGATCTTCTTCATACCAAAACCCTAGATTGAAGAAATATACTCTAACAAGAGTCTTGAAATTATCTTCAAGGAAGCAGAAAGAAAGATTGAAACCCGACAAGCACTTTTGAGACCATCACTCATACATCATCAAAGGATTTAGAAGCTCTTCAAAACTAGGGAAGGCTAGATCGAAAGACAAGCTTCTCTTTATTGAAGCAAGGATCTCATTTGGAAGAAGATCATCCTAAAGAAGGAAGTCTTCCCTCGTCAAAGTAAGAACCTTCTTAAAAGGATCATCCGAAGCAACAAGTTTGTCATCATTCTCAAGTGCAAGGAGAACCATAAGTCGATTGGGATATCAAACTTCCTTGTATGGAAAAGAAAGATAGACATAGTCTCGAAGTAAATGAAGTCATTGATCATTTCTATGGAAAGGTCTCCAAGTCATCTGAAGCACCAACATTATCTGAATACCTAGAAATGGATCTAAAGGTTCAAAAGATTCCTAAGGAATCTATCAAAAATCCTCTCATTTCCTACGTAACCGAGCTGGAGACATCTCAAGAGATATATGATGAGTTGGTAGAACTTTGCTCTGCAAGCACGATAGAAAAGACCATATCACTTAGATCTGATCTATATAAATTGAAGGTGTCAAAGGATGAAGGGATATCTTCATGCCTTTCAAAAGCATCTCAAATAAAAGGTCACTTGCGAGATCTAGGAGAGATGGTATCTGATAAAGAAATGATCTCTATTATTCTGAATGCACTGACTGATGAACAAGGTAACCTCATATCTATTAAAGAAGAGGAAGTTATCCCATTCATCAAATTATGGTCTCCAAGAAAGGCAGAAGAAGAATGCTTGAAGAAAGAAAGTGACAAAAGATCAGATAAAAGGAATCAACTAGTGACAAAGAGAAAAGAGAAATTTGGAAACTTCAGTCCTCAAAAGAAAAGGAAGAACGTGGCTAAGGTAAGATGCCATGAATGTCAAGAACTTGGGCACTATAGAAGAGATTGTCCTAAACGTAATAAGGACAAAAGGGATAGGGAAGAAGCCCATATTACTGAGGAAGTGAAAGTACCTGAGACAAAGAAGTTTAAGAAAGAAGAAGTAAAAGATCTCTACTACGACTGAGATGATTTTCTTCACTAGAAGGTATTGTCCACTTGTAATTTATAGATAGGAAGCAATGTAAATAAGATAGGATGCATTAGATTATAGCATCATGGTAGAAGCACTAGAAGTAAGAGCTCTTGATATGAGAAGCAGAAAGAATGTCTAGAATAAATTGTATTGATTATAAAGAATAAGGGCTCTTGGAAACCTCATTGAAATCTCAAGTGATACTTATAGAAAGAAGTAGAGGTCATCATCGACTGGGATCATCATACAATAGTCAATAAGGAAACATATGTTGGGTGAGGATATGAAAGATCCTCAAGTTTTTTGATGGAATCCTTATCAGAGGATTCACCGATCTAGAAAGGAAGCAAACGTTTCATCAAGAATTCCAACTCGTAGGGATTCAAGGGATGATGCTATGATGACATAACAATGAAGCAGGTCTAAAAGATAGAGCTCTTTCATTTAAAGAAAGTTGTTATAGGAAGTCTGGATGACCCAAAAGAAAGACGAGGTATGTATGCTTACATAGGTGATTATGAAAGTCATGTCATATGGATGCAGATTATATGGATCACTATTTCCATCTTGGGAAACATGATCAAAGAAAATAAGGATCTCCTCCTCTAAAAGATTGCGGAAAAGAATAAGTCACACTAGATGAAATCAACATAATATGTTCCCATATGAATCATGAGAAAGTTTACTACAATTAAGGAACTCTGATTGGGAGCTCCTGGGAATGAAGTGTGTGAAAAGAAAGGAAGAGATCGTAAAATATGCGACAAAGGTAGAAGGCATTCAACATCTGAAGTCCGAGAAAATTTGATTAGAATATCTCCCGAAAAAATATAAAGACTCTGATAGAAGTCGGGAAAAGATAGAGACCCTTGACAATGGATATTTGTGGTAGATGTGTCAACATGTATGCAGGATGTTGATACTTATAGGAAGATGTCATAATGAAAGACCATCACAAAGGTAATGTAGATTTAAGAGTTCATTTATTATTTTTGAACTAATATCTAGATGGGCTTATACCAAAGGGAAGATCTGTGGATGACTTCCAGGAAGACCATATAGAAGGTTGTAAGGTCCTTCTAGAAAATATGGCATGGAGAAAACAGCATGACATAGAACAAATCCAGATGAAAACCGAATGAATCACTTTTTGATAAAAGGAATGAGGATGTGACTGACTCATCAATGAAAGAGATGGATGGTCTGTGCCCTATGAAGAAGTCTGAAAATATAAAGACTCCATGAAGAAGAATAAATTCATGACATCAAAGGAAGGAGCTCTTCAAGCAATTGGTTGTTCCATGATCTCCACATGAGGAGCTACTGTAGGTCCCAAGTTAAGAGGGAGCTTGAAAAGAAGTTTCTTAATTAGAAGAAACTTGAAAATTCCTAAGCCAAGAGGGAGCTTAGGTACATTCCTTTTGTAGGAATGAGTACATTCCTTTATTGGAATATGTCATCCCTATCTGAGAGGGAGAGATAGACACATCGTTCTAGTCTTCACCTGGAAAGAAAAAATGGAGGATTGGGTAATTATTTAGCATCTGATACTCTTTGAGGAAGAGATAGGGCATCCAATAGAAGAGTAGTTGTGGAGGACCGATATTCTTTGAGGGTTGGGGAGTCCAAGATAAGAATGGTCCTCATGGAACACACCCTGAGCACACGGGTAGGGGATGTTTCGATAGAGACAATGACGAGAGTGTCTATAAATCATTGGTCTCGCCAGCATTGAGCTCAACTCTTGTGGAGAGATGAAGTTTTTAGTCAAGGCCTTACTATGTAACAATTCTGGTTGATATGATGCTATACAAAAGAGTTACCAATCCGAAATTCTTCTTATGAGAAATTCTTCAAATTGAGAATGACCAAGTACCATTATGAATACCTCCCTAGTTAAGAGGGAGTGTTCAAAACTGTAACTAGGTTCGATCTTCATAATGACATGTAATTATGATTTTATGTAATGAGATGTAAACAAGAAAAAAAAATTTAGTGTATTGCCTTGCTTCATGGGTTTCATGAGCAAGAGACTTTTTACTTTACTCAAGACTCCCATTGAGAGTCATTAGGAATTATTTGCCATCTAGTCATAAAAGGATAGAGTCATTGTCATGTAATGAAGACATCTTATGCCTTGCAAAAGATCAAAAATTGTCTATGTAAAGTATCATCCAAGACCTTGTCACTTATCCTCTTCAAGTTGGCCTACAACTTTGGAAGAACTTGCTAGAAGAAGTCGACTTACCTACTTGAGATCATGTAGGCCTAAGGGACATGATGTGAGGTATATAAGTAGACACACTCGGCCTCACTTAGAGGTAAGCAACTCGACGAGCATTCAATCAAGCAGAAGTGCGAAGAAGAGGTCACGTAGCAGTGCGAAGAAGAGGCTCCAAGCAAAAGTGTGAAGAAGGGATAACAAAGGAAGGATTCTTCTGGGCATAACGAAGGAGAGTTTCTTCTGGATCAGCGAAAGAGAGATTCTTCTGGGTTAGGGAAGGAGAGTTTCTTTTGGGGTCAGCGAAGGAGAAGTTTCTTCTAGAGATAGAAACGGAAGGGTTCTTCTAGGGTAGTTGTTATGGGTGACCGAGCTAGAGACTAGAGACCAAGATTCTCTAGGGGAAGTCGAGAAGACGCAGTGTGAAGAATAGAGATCGAGTTTCTCTAGAGGAAGTCAAGGAGAGGAATTCGAGATCAAGAACAAAGTCGAGGAGAGGAATTCGAGATCAAGAAGAAAGTCGAGGAAGGGAAGAGGCAAAACATCAAGGTTAGTTACAAGGTTCTTGGGAGGATACTAGAGTCAAGGGTCTTTGTCATGGTCTTGGTATTCATCAATTAAAGATCTACAAGAAAAATTTTGATCGGGTTTTCCTCTCAAGAGGTGAGAGGTTTTGGCTCTAGTTGACAAGCCTACATATTGTACGCCTTGTCTTCTATTGTGCATATTGATAATTGTCTTGATGAAAAGAACATAATAATAATATAACAAAGAGAAGAATATAAGCTAAGAAGTAAAAGTATATCACAAGCAATTATCAAGCAAAGAAATCTTTTAACTATTCATTCTCTAGATTTCTCAACACTCGACACTTGGGCACTCATGCTAAGATAACAGCCATGTTGTCGATGCCTCTACCACATGCATTATGTGCCTCTCACCATCTAGCAATAACAATTAGATGCAGGTGGGTTTCTATTCAAAAGGTACTTTGATAATTTTTTTGTTTTAAGCATTTCTTTTGGATAATGGGGTGATTTGGAAGATTGAAAGACCTTTATCGTGATTTTGTTCTCTCACCTTACCAGGGGGATTAATCTTTGACCTTAGTCCAGTGGGACCTCCCTTAAGGCCCTTTAAGGTCATAAGAGAGATATTTCCTCGAAAACCATGACTGAGATGTTGAAAAGTGTAACTAGGTTCGGTTTTCATATATACTCTTGATTCTTGTATATTGCAAAATGAATAAATAAATAAAACTATTATTATTATTTTTGTACTATGGGTTTCATAGTCAAGGTCATTTTATTTTAGGTCAAAGCACCCAGTGAGTGATTCTAGATTTTTTTATTTAGTAAAGAAGTCAAAGAGTCATTGTCATATGTAAAAGACCCTATTGGGCATTTTGTAACATGTCAAAAGAATTAATTTTGAGTTAGTGTCAAAAATACCACTCCAGGACCAAGTTGGCCTGGCAGAGAAGAAGTCAACGTAATTAGGGCAAGTCGCCCTCCTTGGAAGCCTATATGTAAGAGAGAATTTGACCTCCTATGGACTCACTCATTCAAGCGAAGGACAAGAAGAAAAAGCAAAGCAAAGAAAGAAAGAGGAAGGAAGACGAAGATTTTTGGGTCTTTACACTCTCTCTCTCTCAAAGATATATTGAGATATCTACAACAAACAATACATCATTGCCTGAAGTATGATAGCAAGAATGATATCCAATTGATAGCATATACAGATTCTGATTGAGGAGGCAATAAGATAGATGGAAGAAGCATACCGGAGGATGATTTATCTTGGAATCCTCTATGATCTCATGGATGAGTAGAAATCAAGAATCAATTTCTTTGAGTAGTGTTGAAGTTGAATGCATTGCAGCATGTGATGTTAGTTGAAAAGTTGTCTGGTTGAAGAAGCTATTATCCAATTTGTTTGAAGGACCAATGGACCCTACCACTATACATTGTGACAACACCAGTTGCATTAGGTTGTTAGAAGACCTTGCATTCCATGGTAAGACAAAGCACATAAACAACAAGTACCATTACATACGAACTTTTGTACAAGATGGGTAGTTGGAGCTACAGTGTATCTCCACTGATGAGGAGGTAGGTGATATTTTGACTAAATCTCATCCTAATAAGAAGCTTGTGTATTTGAGAGGCAAGCTTAGATTGGTTAATATCTCCTCCCTAGTTAAGAGGGAGAGAGAGACACATCGTTCTTGTATTCACTTTGTAAAGAAATAATGGAGGATTGGACAAGCATCTGGTTTCCGACACTCTTTGAGGATGAGGAAGGGCATCCAATAGGTAAGATTTGTCGAACAGGAAATTCCTTGAGGATGTGTTAATCCAAGACAGGAATAGTCCTAGAAGAACATACCTTCTGAACATTCAGATGGGGTGTGTGCCTTGAGAGACAATGATGATGGTGTATATAAATCATGGTCTCCCCAGCATTGTGCTCTAATCTTATGGAGAGATAGAGTTGTTAGTCAAGGCCTTGCTATACCATTATGAATACGTCCCTAGTTAAAGGGGAGCGTTGAAAAGTGTAACTAGGTTCGGTCTTCATATTTACTCTTGATTTTTGTCTATTGTAAAATAATATATATATATATATATATATTATTTTAGCATAGGTTTCATACTCAAGGTCATTTTATTTTAGGTCAAAGCACCCATTGAGTGGTTCTAGGTTTTTGTTATTTAGTCAAGAAGTCAAAGAGTCCTTGTCATATGTAAAAGACCTGATTGAGCATTTTGTAACATGTCAAAAGTATTATTTTTGAGTCAAAGTGTCAAAAAAACCCTTCTAAGACCAAGTCAGTATGGCAAAGAAGAAGTCGGCCTAATTTGAGCATGTAGTCCTCCTTGGAGGCCGATAAGAGCATTCGACCTCCTATGGAATCACTCATTCACTCATCATTCAAGCGAATGACAACAAGAAAAAGGCAAGCAAAGGAAGAAGGAAGAAGAAAGATAAACAAAAAAAAATGGGTTTTTACATCTCTCTCTCACATGCGCAAAGGCAAGCTAGGTTTTTTCCAACATCAATACCGAAGTTCTCAAGTAGCAAGGAAAGGGTCCTAGTTGGAAGAAGATTAGACAAATTTGATCTTTCATAAGGCATAGAAGAACAAGTTGTCCAAGAGAAGGAATGAGGAAGCTCTAGAAGCCCTAATTCTCCCACAAGTGTGAAGCTGCAACTGGTTGCAAGGGGCTGAAAATTTCAGAGCTATAGTGGGGGCCGAAAATTTGAAGCTGGGGGTCGAAGTTGTGTTGCTGGAAGAGATTTGACTTGATTTAACAAGGATAGAACAAGCACATCATCAAGAAGGTCTAACTTGGTCTTAGAAGGGTATTGATCGTCTTGGAAGGGTATTGGTCTTGGTCTAGAGGTCTTGGAATTTGTCGCTTAAAGAATCTATAAGAAGAGAAGATATTTGTGGATTTTACTATCAAGAAGAGAGGTTTTGGCCATGGCTAGCAGCCTACACCTTATGTCCTTGTGTACTATTGATCTTCTTGTTTTGATACTTGTTTCATGATAAGAACAACATAATAATAATAAAAAGAACAAGCTTATAATCAAGAAAACTAAAAGAACATCACAAGCAGTTATCAAGTATGAGAGAAATCACCTCCTTTGTAGCCCTATTGATTTCTCAACATGAGATAGCGTGTTCCATTTTCCTTATACCATTCTTAACGCCTTCCATCCAAAATTACAAGCCCCATATCTCACATTCATTCTTCGTGTACAACTTGTCATGATTTGGCACTCATTTGTTCACATACATTCTCTCTCACACGGTTCGAATTCGAATTCGAGTTCGGCGATGATTAAGTTCGATTTGAATTTGAATTTTCTGATGAGGTTCGTATGAGGTAATATATACACACACACACACACACGCATATGACATATAAAATAATAACAAAATTAAAATTAATCAGTAAACACATAGGAGTAAGAATTCTAATTAGTAGACATACATGAATAACTTAATCATAGTAATAATTAATTATGAATGGCATTAGTTAAATATAAACATACACCATAGTAGTTTGCGAATGCAAAAAGAAATGGCTTAATTTTCAATCTACAAAATGTAAAAGAATGTCTATAATGTCAAATACTTGTAATCTCTGAAAAAATCACAAAATTTAAACATACAAATTACAATACAACTATATTGTAAAATTATGGAGAACATATTCAAATTTCGGAAGTTTAAAAAGGAAGCCAATAATGTCAAGTAGTTATAATCCATAAGCGCAAACCTAAAGTTTTTTTTTATCAAATTTGGCTTCAGGTTCGATTTCAAGTTCAAAATCGATCAAGTTCGAATTTGATCAGGTTTGACCCTCGGGTTCGGATTTCAGGTTCGACGAACCTGAACAAATCTAAAATTGTTTTTGGGGTTCGCCGAATTTGAACCTCAAGGTTCAAATTCGGCGAACCTTGTGACATTGCACACAATGAATAGGGCCCGGAAACTTGACCTAAGAGGTTGATGTAGCTAAAATAAAAGGAAAAATCATATCATGGCCACAACAAGACAAAGAGAGATAATCAAAATGCAAAAAATGGTCAGGATATAAACATTAGGACATGGGCAAAGGCCTAACATGAGCTCTACCTACCTCATATGGACATCACTCGGTTCATGAGTACATGATACTCTATTACATCAAAAAGGAACCCTTGCATGTTCCAACCCTGATGAACGATAAATTGACTCATCTTAAACTTAAAGGGGTAATAAAATAGCTACATCATACAAAGCAAGTCCTAACCTTTGAGCTATAAATGGTAATACAAGGAATAATAAGAAGAAGTAAAAGGTGCACAAGAGGGGTGAAAAAATTAAGCCGAGCTAGTATCTTATGCATCCACATATGCTCTCTCCTCACATTTATACACTTAGGATGTGGATATCCACATTACCTAGTCCCTTACCATGGCACTTCACAATGAAGTCCTCTCCCCTCCATTACCATATTATTATACACTAACACCTATCAATTGAAAGGTGGACTAGGGAGTTGTTACTTCCCCTTGGAGGTTGGAAGCACCTAATAGAGTTGACCATTAGAAAGCCCTGTCGAGGGAGAAAACACTTTTGTGAGAACTTGGTCCTTATTTTGGAAGGGGCTCTTTATTTCAAGTATTAAATTGCTCTTAACATTCAAGTTCGGTTCACTTAGATGCATTGTTAGTCTTAGCCTTTGATGAATGGTTGCTTTCACAAGAATCCATGTTGTTCTTGTCAAATTGTTCAACAACCCGGGCTTTGGGAACCAACTCCACAGGTACCCAAGCCTCTTAGAGAAATACATTGGCTTTAGCACATGCAAATGGCACATGTCATGAAGTACGTCTAAGACCCAGAGTGTTGGTTAACTTTCGACTTGGTTTTGAAGATTCTTCAAGGTGACACCACTAGATCCAGTATGCCCCTAGGCTAGCCTTGACACTACTTGATGGGCAAGGCCTAATTGAAAGCTCAGATGAGGTTCGTCTCCCATTGAATGACTAGGAAGGGCTTGTTGCACCAAAGGAAGCCCTAACACTATAGAGAAGGAGGCATATCATTTAGTAGTTGGAGACCATGGAGACCACTTGACGACAACCCAGCTGGATCTTGGGACCCCATAGGAGAAGTTGAGGTGGATTTGACGGCCGACCCTCCAATCTTTGATCATCCAAGAATCTATACATTTTTTGACACCTCATCACGCTTGGACATTGTATTCGGAACATTTATGGGGGATGATGTCAGCAATTTAAAGGCTATGGCTCACATGTGTGGGAAAACTAGGCATAATTTGTTATTAGCTAATGGGTTGGCTTGTAAGCCAAGCACATTTAGCAATCAAACTCGTTTTTATGGGCCCTGGACCTCGTATAAATAGAGTATACACTCATTTCATTTCTCATCATCTCCTATTACTATTTCAGCCCTCTTAGGGAATTCGGCTTAGCTGAATTGTGACTCATATACAATGGAGATGTGATCTATGGTGGACTTTTGCTAATGGAGCTATTCTTTGCCTTTGGAGATGTCATTTTGGAGCAATAAAGGACTTGTTCATGCATTCTATTTTGTAAGTGTACCTTGTATTTGATAAATCTTTGTATTATGTGGCTATTGTATGGAATGGTTGATTATCTAGGATTTCTATGTGCAAATCTATTGTTGAAGATTATTTTATGGATTCTTGATGGTAGTGTTGCAAGTGTTACCCACTTAGAGAATGTGAATGACAATCCCATGTGTGAATCTTTCAACTAGCTCTCCCTGTTGACTTTCGTTTCTCACCAAAATTATAGTTAGGGTTTGAAACCTAGGGTTTCATATTCCTTTACTCTTTTGCCAAGGTTTAGTCATTTTTAACCATCCCAGAGACTCCATCGCCAAAGGTCAAGGCATTGGCCTTGGTTACATCATTGATCACCTTGAAAAGCTTCATAAATTCACTTTCTTTTACTCGAAACCTAGAACTTTGGCCTCTTAAGATAAACTGCTAACTAGGGCTACAACACCTTTCTCAACTATGATTTGAAACATCCCTGGATAAAGGGTTTCAACACGTGGAGATGAGGTATTTGGCTCAAAATCAAGTCATTCACATGGCTAATTCCTTTATTTTAAGGCAAACATCCCTTGCCCTAAGTAGATTGTACATTAGAAAAGCCATAGTTTGCCCTAGGCTTCAACTTGGGGCTTATTGAAGGCTTCTTGCTCCATAAATTAAAGGTATACATCTATTGGAAGCCTTTTCTTGGCCTCATAACTTTAGATAAGCCTATTGACCTTGCTAATCCTCAAGCCTTAAGACATGGAGGATGTGAATTACCTTGTTGTACTAACTGAGCCCTATTCTTATGTAAAGCAATGTAGAAATTTCTAGTTGCATGTAGCCCTCCCCAATTTCAGTTTTCTTTGCATAAGTTTAATGCCCACAACCCCAACAAGTAAGCGCTAATTTAAAACTTTTTGCAAATTAGAAAAGAAACATTACAGGCCTACACTACTTTTCTTTTCCTTTCAGTTGATAGATAAAATAGGCAAGCATTCACACACATAGGAGACACTTACTTTTGGTCAACTTGACCTTGGATTATATAAAAAAAAAAACCCACAAGGGGAAAACTAGTATAAGATGGATTTTGTTAGCTTCTTCACTACAAAATAAATACAAATGTACTTAACTCCCTTGGAAAGAGTGTCATTGTGATTCCTCTTTTCTCCTCAATTTATGATCCTCCATTGTACTTTGCTGCCTAGAATTCTAGGTTATTGTATAGTAATAATTTCTGTGAAATTCAAGCCGTTGGATTTGTTGTCACTCACTGCTTTATCAGTCGCCAGTTCTTTCAAATGCCAAATAGCAGTGAGATTGATGCTAATGTTTGGGCCACATAAGCTATCAGAGCTTAATCAGACCCTCTCCATTGCCTAGTGCTCGGAAAGAGCTTTCCAACAGTATATGGAAGTCCAAAAATGGACTCCTGGGGCATAAGTTAAAGCATTTTAAAGATTACCCTTGGAAAGCCCAGCAAGCAAAAAAAAAATCCCCAAAGGAGCAAGGCAAATCGTAGTCCCGCATCCCACAGGTCAGCGACCCCGTAGTCCCGCAGTACCGCGATCCTGTAGGTCCCACATCCCTCATATCGGCAACCCCACAGTCCCACAATACCGCGATCCTGCATGTCCTGCATCCCACATATCAACGACCCCGCAGACCCTGCGATCCTACAATCCCGTCGGTCCCAAGGCATACACTCAAGGTTATCGGCGGTTCGCAGTGCCAAACGTCAATATCGCAGCCCAGGGTTCTGAACTTAAAAGGCCTATAAACCATCGATCTTGCAATATAGCGATACATCGTCAGGGAGGCCGAAAAATCATTTACAAAGGAAAAGCATGAAAAAACCAAGCTCGAGCAGGCCTTTTTCTCTCTCCTCCGGGGGGGCCACGTGGTGGCATATGATTGGTCCTCAGAGCTGACATGGCAGCTGACATCATTAATGACATGGCAGTACGAATGCTGATGTGGTAAATGACACGTGTCACTCACTTTTAGCATTTTCAGGGGTCCTATGGGACCATTTCTAGGTGACACGTGGCGGTGATGACGTCACCTCGGGTATCGGTG
This sequence comes from Pinus taeda, assembly GCA_000404065.3. Taxonomy (NCBI): domain Eukaryota; kingdom Viridiplantae; phylum Streptophyta; class Pinopsida; order Pinales; family Pinaceae; genus Pinus; species Pinus taeda. The sequence continues at coordinate 18,757 of APFE030746588.1, forward strand.
ATCGGCGATCACGCGAAGTAAAGATCATTCCCCTGCTGATGTTCCTTCAAAGCCTGTGATTGCGATATGCGAGAAACCCTCCCAGATGTAATATGTTTTAATGGTTCTACCTAAAGAGGATTTCGAGTTCAGACTGTTGGCCCACACTATAGAAACAGGTAAAAGGTCCCCATCTCCTGCAGTGCGATTGCGATGTCCTAGGTGGGCCCAATCCCACAAATCGGCAATCGCAGTTGTCTAGGGGAGGAGCTTAATGTAAAGCACAGTCAAGTGTTGATATGTGAGATTCTACGTAACAAAGTGTTGATTTGAGGTAGCATCGAATGTGCTCTAGCCACAAAAACTAGTGGAAAGGCTAAGGCACACGAGATCTCCAATACCCAGAAAGGGTTTGGGCAGATTCTAAACAGTTTGGGAGATATTAAAATAATTAATTTTTTTAATGAAGTCCCTAAGTCTAAACTTAGGGAAAATAAAATATTAATGTGAATTAATATAAAATTGTGTTAGAATGGCCCAAAAGTCATGGATCAAGCCAGATCTAATCTTAGTCGTTGATTAGGGACTTAATCTCGGTCGTTGATTTGTCAACGAGAAAAGTATAAGAGGAGGATTGAGGGTCACTTGGAGAACACACTGAGTGAGACCAGTCAATTCAATTTTTGTAGTGGGGTTAGCTGAGAAATTGAACCAGTGGTCTGGTGAGCAGTCAGGAGGCAGCAAGTACGGAAGAGAGAAATGGGATCAACCACTAGAGATCAGCGTTGAGGCAACAGAGACAAACGCATGGCATTTCAGGCAGACGCAGAGGCGGCAAGAGACTGCGCAGTGATTAACTGGGCCTACGTGGGTGATGCAGAGAGGGCCAGGGTTGACACAGTCAAGCAAGGGCTAATGCAGAGGGTCTGAGAGCCACGCAGAGATCAATCGCGCTGACACTGGGATTGGGAGAAGTGCTAGAGAACTTTTTCTCTATGGGAAACTCAAAATTACAAGAAGCCCTAGGAAGCCCTAGATTCGTTGAACTTGTTGAGGAAAATGGACGTATATGACAATGATATTGATCATGACACCATCGTCATTCGCTTTTCCTTGTCATGTTGATTCCAACGATATATGGCACACTTCGAAACTCCTCACTGCTGACGAGATATGCTTGATTAAAGATTGAAGCTCCACCTTGTGGTTAAAAACCCCAAAGAAGTTTGACCAAGTAGCATATTAATTTGTTTTTAAGAAAATTAAATTAATCTATGATGGGCTTATACCAGTCAAATTTGTTTGCAAAAGGAATAATTCTCAAAGGAAAAAGTATTATTCAAAATCAAGTCGGCCTATATAAGCTAATTAATTGTGGCTCCCGAACATTTCAAAATTTGAATTTTATTTTCAAATTTTGGAGGGAAGACTTCCCTCCTTTTTGGTCAAGTTGGGTCCATTATGAACACCTCTTTTATCTCTACATATAGTGGCTAGTCTTCACCACAAGGACATCAAATCAACACACATTCACTCATGAAAACTTTGTGACCTTCAGTAGTCACGCGAATCTTGAGCAACAAGTTGAAAGAAAAGAAGTATCTAGGTTTAAAGTTCTTGCTTTCTGGTTATGGAATTTCGTTGGGCTATTGAACACATTTTGACCACCTATTATCCAAACCCCTGTGGCATGCACTGAATATGGTTACACACATGGTGTGTTCAAAGGCTAAAGAATTTGTTTATTCCTTGAAGCGCTAAGGATTAGTTTGGATCGATGGTCTGTAAATTTATAATTGAATCTTAAGTTTGGAATGTTTGTTCTCTTGGCTTGAACAAAAAGCGATCAAGTACACAAGGCAGCTATTCGATAAGTGTATCTACTTCTTGTTGATGTATGGTAGCATCAGATCTGCTCTAAGTCTCAAAATTTGCAGTAAGGCTTAAACACATGCATTCCACAATAACCAAAAATCATTTTGGAAAATTCCACCAGGAGACAGCTTTATTAAAATAATTAATTATTTTTAATGGGTCCCTAAGTCTAAACTTAGGAAATTAAAAAAAAAATTAAAGGGTATTAATCTAACTATGGGTGAAACTTCTAGAAGAAGACGAAGATCGAGTCCAAATGACCTGCGCCATTGATTAGAATCTAATCTGGGCCGTTGGTTCTCAACTAGAGGATTATAAGAAAGACTTTGATGGGCATTTGGAACACACACCAGGCAAATACTCAATTACCCAAGTAAGATCGATTTTCTCATTGGTCGAAGTTCAGCAAGAGGAAATCAATTTAGAGGGAGAGTTGCAGCTAAGGAGGAGAGAGAGGGGAGCAACATCAGTCGGAAGTGCAGGAACAGAAGACAAAGAGGAGAGATGGGACAGCACAAAGGATGTGATGCAGAGAGGCAGCGTAGACGCTGTGACGCAGAGGAACAGTGCAGTCCCCACGCAGAGGAGCAGCAGGTCCTCTCCTGGATCAGAATCTCGCCAAGAAGTGTGAGAGAATTCTTAGTAAATTTCTCAAAGAGATTTCTCTTCTACTTTGTTGGCTGTATCTTGCACATGAGATTTTTGTTGAAGATTAATAAAGAAACCCTCATCCGTTGCACGGTTTTCCCGCATTGGATTTTTCCGGGGCAATTGTCCAAAAGTAACTGTGTCATTGTGATTATACTTGTGCTAGTATTTACTTTTGGCATTATTTTAATTATGAAGGCTATAGTAGAATTTATTTCAATATTTGTCGTAGAAACATTGTGAATAACTTATTTCTGAATTAATAAGTAGAAGAAATAATATCAGTCGCTGCAATTAGATTTCTATTTAGTAATTTTCACACTTTTTCCATATCAAATGGTGCAATGACCAAATCAACCTAAGAATACAGGTCGACAATTCATGTGATAAGGGTGCAGCTAAGTTGATCTTTCTTTTGGCAAGTAAGAAAGACTAACGCCATTGTTACAAAGCATTATTTGAGACCTCGACATTTCAATGATGTATTCTTGAAGGGTCAATCATTGTTGTGGAAGGAACTAGTAACAATATCCTTGACTGAACATAAGTTGTATGGCTATGATCCGGTGAGTATCTAAGATGTTGTGAGTTTAAGAGTAATTACCGGTGTTGCCAAATGTAGTTGTTGTTGAAGAATGTAACTAGTGTCATTCTTCATAATTGTATTTGAGTCATATGCATTATATTTATCAAAAGAAGGAAAATAAAATTTTATTATTAAATAAATTGACTTATTAAAGCATGGGTTTCATGCTTGGGTCAATTGTTTTTAAGTCAAAGCCTGCATTGAAGGCTTCTAAGGATTATGTCAAGTGTCATTGTTCATGTCATATTGTCAAGAACCCTTCTTGGTATTTATTTGTCCAAGAAGAAATTTATTTTATTATAAAATAGGTCAATTAGGCCTCCTCCACCAAGTTGGCCTCAAACTAGACAAGTCGGCCTAAATTGGGAAGCAAAATCACTATATAAAGGCAGTGACTCGACCTCATTTGTCACTCACTCACAACAAGTTCGATCTGCAACTTCTGGGGCCATAAAAGGTGTGAATTTCAAGGAAGAAGAAGAAGAAGAATAGTGAAGGAGAAGGAGGTCTCCCACAAGCATAAGAAGTCGAAAGTCTCTCTTTTTCCCACACGTGTGAAGTTGTCAAGTTGCATTAAGGGCCAAAATTTTGTAATTGTTAGGAAGGCCAAAATTTTGCAGTTGCTAGGAAGGCCAAAAATCTGAATTTGTTGGTGAAGTTTGGGCCGAAATTTTTGGGTTGATTTTGGGTTGAAGTTGTTGGAGAAGAAGAGACTATTGAAGTGAGCTAAAAAATATTAGGTTGACTTAGTGGAGGAGGAAGGTTTGTTCGTATAGGGTCTTGGTCCATCTCATTTGAATCACTGAAGGAAGAGTTCTTCACTGGTTTTTACCCTATATAGGGTTTTTCCCTAGTTGTGCGCCTACATCTAGTGTTCTTGATCTTCGTGTTTTGGTTTTGGTAATTTCTTAATGAACTAAGATAAAAGAAGAACATAAGAAAGATTATAATAATAATCATAGGTAATTATCAACAAGAGAAAATCTTTCGGACTTTTTAATTTTCTAGCATGGTATGAGAACTAAGGTGAAGAAGAAGGAAAAAGGTAGGTCGAAGATCTATTAAGGAAAAAGAAATCAAAGAAAGGTCATTAAGGAAAAGAGTCATATAAAGAGACAAGCCTACTATCTACAAGAACTATGACAAACTCAATGAAGGGAGAAAACAAATTAGAAGGAGCCTCCAACTACAGGGCTTGGAAAAAGAGGATAGCTCTTATTCTCGAAAAGAACAAAGTTTTGGATCTCGTTTAAGGAAAAATCAAAAATCCTACTAATGAATCAACTGATGCAAAGAAAGCAAAGTTTAGAGAAATTGAAACTGTAGCTATGAACCTAATAATGGATGGAGTTAAGGATAACCTAATTCCGTACATATCCAACATAAAATCCGCTCAAGAAATGGATGAGGCTCGTAATTACTGCCCTTCTACTGTGCTTCTAGGACTACCAAAATCTTTGAATGTCTTTGCATCAGGACTTAATAGTTGGAAGGATACTCCAACATTTGAACAAATGTGGAATGCGTGTAGTCAAGAAGAAGCCAGAATATCATTAGCAAACAACAAGGAGGAGGAAGAAGAAAACCCCTCAAATGCCTATTCTCCTCATCACAAGAAGAAGAGAACCTTCAAGAAGTTCAAAGGACCAAAGAAGACAGTGGACCTATCCAAGATTGAATGTTACAAGTGTCACAAGATGGGTCATTACAAAATCCATTGTCCAAAAAATCTAAGAAATAAGAAGAGAGAGGGATGATGTGAATGTTGTTGATGAAGATCCACCTAAGAAGAACAAGACTGAACAATCATAAGTCAAGGACTTATACTACTAAGTCCTCTCTCTCACACATAACCCTCTCAGTCATTTATCATTGTTTTGAACTATTTTCCTTTATGTTTTGATTTCTAGAAATTATAGGTCTAAAATATATTGTTAAAACATTTTTCATTTTTATAAAGTTGTAGGTATCCCTCAAGATTGGATTAAGAGGGAGCCCTCAACATTTTACCAAAGATAAGTATCTTACTCCTTGTCTTATCTTTTATGTTTTGTTTCCCTATATTATCAAGACATGTCTCTATTGTATACAAATAACCTTTTCTTTATACTTTCCTTGGTTAGGAAAACTTGCAGAATACACAAAAGTTATGGAGGAGACTTCAGAAGATAAACTTGAAGCATGAAAGAAGTTATTTTGCAAAGGAAGCCCTTCAAGAATTGATGTCATACAAGGTTTGTTAAAGAACAACTCAAGGTATGTCTTAAACTATAAGCTTTATTATAAAGTTCTCTTCACGCAAAGTTATGGTCATTCTTCTTTTAAATTTGCTTTACATTACTGACATCGTTATGTCCAAGTTTTTGAATCATAGAGATTCTTTTAGGGTGATTAATCATTAGATTGAATCTACCCTCATTATATTATCATTCTCCTGGAACCCTAAACAAGTTCACTCTAGAACCCTAACCCAAGGGTGTATCAATACTGATTATGAAACCTTAGTCTACTTCCGGTTATTGATGAAATCTAGAATTCCTGTTCTTTTGATGTTTCGGTATGATAAAAACCCTAGCCCTTTAGGTTTTGCCATTAATGTCTATGCCATGTATTGAAACCCTATATCTTTAGGGTTTGGTGAATTAGAGTTTGTGAACAAAGCACTTATAATGAAGATTCTAGGAATGAAACCCTAGGTGTATATTAGTCTGATTGAAACCCTAGTCTAAATAAAATTGTTGTATACCTAATTTTGATATATTGATGTTTATGTTTACCTAGTACATATTGTTGTGATATGCTAGTGCAAGATTATGAAATCTTAGATATGTGAGTACGCTAACCTAATTATTGATGCTCATAGTTTTTGGATTCTAGGATTCATAACAGAACTTTAATAGAAGATTGATATTCTAGAATATAATGATATTGTTTCCAATATGAATTAGTTTTGTTGACAAAATCTCGAGTTTGCAACAAATCCTAGTAGAGTCTAACACGTATAGTAGAATTGTTGTTTGATTGAATAGCTGATATATAAGGATTTGTATCTCAAAGATGAAATCTAGGGTCTAGTAGAGTCTATCATATATCTCTGAAAGTAATATTGAGGCCCTAGGTATAATGAGATTGATAACTTGATTGAGTTGTTTTAAGCTTTAATGATGTGGTCTAGGGTTTACGACAATAACCATGGCAAAAGGTATGTGTCCCTTATTATGAACCTAACTAGATTTAGGTATTTGATGTCTAAAGTATTTGATTGTTTTTATGCTTCTATTATATTGACATAACTTCGATGCTTCTATATATGTATTTGGTTGTACTTGCTATTAAAGTTTTGCAGGTACAAAATCTTCAAGATAATAAAGATGTTTGTATGAGCATGATGAAGAAAGTTATAAGGATGATGATGATCAAGATGACCTTGATACCGTAAGAAGGAACGGAGCCAAGAAAGACTCTTCAATGTTATAGGAAAAAGTAGTTAATCTCCCCAGTTGAGGGGGGGAGTGCATTATGATGGTCATGATGGATACCTTGAAGAAGAAATTAGAGAATAAATTAAAGTACTACAATGTATTGAGGATGTCTTGATTTTGCCAAAGAATTGAAAGACGAAACTCTTTTAACTAGTTGCATATGAATAACTTGATATAAGTGGCATCAAGATGATTAAGGACCTCAAAGGTTTGTGTTTACTTGTATATGTATATTTGATAATTTATTGTTGATTGGGGTTTGTGTTTGTATAGATATCTCTCTCCATAACAAGGATGAACACTATGGAAGCATGCTTGGACAAATGGATATATCTAGTTTATTAGGGAGAGATGAAGCATCTAATGGCACATGCTTGGGAGGACATATGGTCAGCCTATGTGTGTTTGATGTCTAGATCCCAAAGAGGGAGGGTGGCGTTGGTCCTGAAGCTCTAACCTTGGATATGCACCTAGATCCTTGGGTTGATGGTTAGTTAGTAAGCCTGATGGTACCAACACTAGCTAAAAGCTTTAGTCCATCTTAGTCCCACCCGAATAGATAACCCTGGTCAGGTATCTAGTTCGAGGCATTGAATGTGCTACAACTCTTCATAGTTCATTTTGGAGATCTTCCATGTACCTTTATATATAGGTAAATATGAATACCTCCCTAGTTAAGGGGGAGTGTTGAAGAATGTAACTAGTGTCAGTCTTCATAATTGTATTTGAGTCGTGATGTATTATATTTATGAAAATAAAGAAAAATAAATTTTGCTATTAAATAAATTGACTTATTAAAGTATGGGTTTCTTGCATGCATTAATTGTTTTTAGGTCAAATCCTCCATTGAAAGCTTCTAGGTTTTATGTCAGGTGTCCTTGTCCATGTCATATTGTAAAGAACCCTTCTTGGGATCTATTTGTCCAAGAAGAAATTTATTTTTGTTAAAATCTGAAAGTTCTATGCAAAAATTTAAAAATTATTTTCAGAAACATGAAAGTTCTATGCAGAAAACTGAATGTACTTGCTGAAAATTGAATGTACATTGCAAAAAACTGAATGGAACTGAATGTACTTTGCAAAAAATTGAATGTGCTTTGCAGAAAACTGAATGTACTTTGCAAAAAACTGAATGTACTTTGCATAAAGTTGAATGTACTTTGTAGAAAATTGAATGTACTATGTTGTTACAATTGCTAGGAATGCAGATTTCTTCTTCACAACTTTTCAAAACAACAATTGTAGATAGAACACAAACTTAAAAATCATATGAAGACAACCAAGCACAAATATGAGACACTGAGAGTTAGGTCCAATGACTAGGGAAAAAGCTACAACGAGAAACCCAAATGATTCTTTTTCTATTAGATATCTTCAATTGTTCAGCAGAGTACAGAGAGAGAGAGAGAGAGAGAGAGAGAGAGAATGAGAATGAATAAAGTCACCAATGTTTGATCAACATGCAGCTTAAGTGCTCTTGCTCTTTGCTGGAAAATTTCCTCCTTCTCTTGATTAGATCTTCTCGTACACACTTGCTCCAGTTCTTCCCTTGCTCTGACTCTTCACTTGCTCTCACACTTCTCTTCCACACACTAAACTCTAGCTCTCCTTCTTCACAATGAACATGTTACTCTCAACTCTCACATGCTCTTGCTTAAATAGATGAGAAAGGAGAGTTACAAAACGAATTCATTCCTGGAGCAAATAATAGGAAAATTGAATTCCATGAGAGAGGAGTTACTTGAGGAGAAGTGCATCTCATCCCAAGAATAGAGAGAAAGGTACACTTGTCTTGAGGAGTTACAATTCGAATTAGGGAGAGAGAGAGAGAGTATTCAGTGAGAGATACAAATCGAATTGGATGAAGGAGTTACAAGTGCAATTAATGAGAATGAGGAGTGAGGAGTTACACTTTCGTCATACATTGAATTAGTGAGGGAGAGTTACATTCTCTTAATTGTGGAGTTACTATTTTATTCCAAGAGAGAGATTCAATTTGTCGAGTAAGAGATTCTCAATTTATTTTACTTATTTCATGAGAGAATTCGTTTTTATTAATCCATTAAAGGCGAATGACTTTAGACTATTTTATAAATAACAGTATCATAATAATAATACTAGTAAAGATAAAAATATTAATTCTTGACTTGTATAATCATGATTGATTTGATTTTAAAGTGGATTCCATATGTTGAGATCATCCTTGATCATTTAGACATGACATTCTATTTTTGGAAAGTCATATTAGAAATGTTCGACATGAAATTTTATTATAGCTAGTTCAAACGAAACTGAAAGATATGATTTCTTTTAGTAGAAATTCATCCCTAAGCTGTCAAATTTTAACAATTTTATTATAAAATTGCTCAATTAGGCTTCCTCCACTAAGTCGGCCTCAAACTAGACAAGTCAGCCTAAACTAGGCATCAGAATCGCTACATAAAGACTACAAATTGACCTCATTTGTCACTCACTCACAACATGTTTGTTAAAATTGGCAACTAGAGCCAAACTCCATGTGGGTCACCTCATTTATGGCAGCTAATATTTTTCCTAGATTCCTCTTGTCGAGAGGTGTAGGATTGATCTAAAGATCATCCGATTCCAACAAATATTTATGGAGATATGAATTTATTTGTATTTACTTGACAAATTGTCAAGATCAGCCAACAACTAAATGTGTGGCACACATGTCCAGTGAATCATATAAATACAAGATAGGTTGATTCATTTTCTCATCATCTCATTTCACGCATTCTTCTCTCTCTCTCCTTAGCTTTGGGTTATACAAGGAGCAGCTCACATGTGGGAAGGAGGACGTTGAAAGGAGGATGCGGAAGCTGTTGAAGGTCTCTTAGACCTACATTGACCAAGTGTTCACTCATCAAAAATTGAGGCTATCTATCCATAGGTTTGACCAGCGTTGACTGCCCTAGTTTTGGGGCAACAGGTTGACGTCAGTCAACGACAGTGTGACTGTGATTTTGGGGTTGTTTCTTCAGGTTGTTCGAGGGCTAGTTGACTGGAAATTGACCAAGCATATTGGAGGCCAATTTCAACTCGTTTGACCAAGTCTGACTTTGTTGATCTAGGGTTTGCTGCTACTAATATAAAATTACAGAATTTTGATTTTGTACTATTTCTCGCTGCTGAACTGTTGAAGATAAAAGAAGATTTGATCAAAGGGTTTCCTCGCATTGGGGTTTGTGCCTGGCTAGCCACCACATCTTGTGTCACTTGTCTTGGCTCGTTTTCTGTTGATCGTTTAATGTTCTATCTGCACTTTACTTAATGTATATGTGATTGCTAATCTATGGCTAATAAGAAGAAAAGAAGTAAACTACTCTAAGCATTGAACATACCATAATTTAACATGGTATCGAAGCTGAGGTGAAGACAAAGCCCAAGCAAGAGCAAGAGCAAGAGCAATCACCGAAGAGAAGGTTGGCAAGTCTATCCTAACAATTTCATGGGGTCCTCAACACTCTTCACCCCCAAAGACAAGCTTCGTGAGAAGTCTGACTATCACAGATGGAAGATGTCTCTCGATCTAACTTTAGAAGATTAGTAAGTGTTGGACCATGTGAGAGGCAATGTTGTTGCTCCTCCATCAAATGCATTCGTTCTTGCCAAAAGCAAGTGGTCCAAGGGAGAAGTCAAAGCAAGGAAGATCATCTGAGACTCTATCGACAAGCGCCTGGTGGCCTATGTTTCCGAGCTAACAACCTCCAAGGAAATCTACGATAGGCTGGTGAGTTTATTTAAAGTTAATGATGCAAATTAAGTTCTATTCCTTAGAAATAAGCTGAAGGAAATTAAGAAGGGCAAAGATGAGAGTATGCAAGCATATTTCTTAAGGATCACCAAGATCAAGAATAATCTTCTATCTATTGGGCAAGTAGTTCCTGACAGGGAAATGACTATCACAACTCTTGGAGGACTGCCACCTGAATGGTATATATTCAGGACTACTCTTCTCAACAATAATGTCATCCCAAGATTTGAGGAATTGATGGCTAGATGTATTCAAGAAGAGACAAGGATGGAAGAACAAGAAATGCCCGCACTTAAAGGCCATCCCTCGGCCTTTTCTTCTCATGCTAAAAGAAGAAACAATTCTGGGGCTAAATCAAAAGGAAAGGTTGGACTGAAGGGTGGAAGAAATGGACGATGTTACAATTGCAATAAAATGGGCCACTATGCGACGAAGTGCCCTAATAAAAGGGACTCACACCATGACAATGACCTAAATCACTCTCAAGGCAATCAAAGCAATGGCAGGTCCAATGGTAGAGGCAAAAGAAATGTCGAAAATCAAGGAAGAGGACAACCCTTCAAGAAGGCAAGAAACTCCAGGTATGAATCTAATGTTGTTAACAATAAGCAAGATGAATATTGTCTACCAGCGGCCCTCTCTACTACTCCTCCTCCGGACACGCTGGGAAATTGGCTTATTGATAGTGGTGCCTCAAGGCTTTTCACTGATTTCAAAGAAGCTCTCTCTAATCTGATAGAGAAGGAGACCAACCTGGAAATTGTTCTTGGGGACAACGCAAAATATCCCGTGAAAGGCGTAGGGAATGTCACTCTTCAATTGACTCAGGGTAATACAGTCCGTTTGCAAGAAGTCCTATATGTACTTGATCTCAGAAAGAACTTCTTGTCCATTTCGGCAAAGGAAGAGAAAGGCTACGAGGTAACCTTCATCGATGGCAAGGTACATGTATGGAAAAATAATTTTAAAGAAGCTTTCGCTCTTGGGTTTCGAGTCGATTCATTATATCAAGTCGGAGGAAGTCCACTAGGTGTCATGTCTTGTGACACATCACTTCAGTCCGAACTATGGCATCGGAGGTTTGCTCACCTTCATTATAAAGCTTTACCCAATGCAAGACAAATGGTGACAGGGATCCTGAATTCCGAGTAGAGCAAGAATGTGTATGTCCGGGATGTGCCGAAGGGAAGCTCAAAAGGGTACCATTCCCCTCAAGCCTAAGCAAGACCTCTGATATATTGTAGTTGGTTCACTCAGACATATATGGTATGATGCCTATGAACTCCTTGGGAGGATATTTATATTACCTCACTTTTACAAATGCCTATTCTCGCAAGACTTGGATATACTTCTTGAAAAAGAAGGATGAAGTGTTCACTTGGTTTCGTCACTTCAAAGCCTTGATCGAGAATCAAACCGAAAAGAAAATCAAGATCTTAAGGAATGATAATGGCACTGAGTATGAATCCAATGAGTTCCATGACTTTTGCAAAGAAGCTAGCATTAAGAGGGAGACTACAACACCACATACTCCTGAGCAGAATGGTGTGGTGAAAAGGAAGAATCGTACGATTGTGGAAGTTGTCCGTGCTATGCTTCATGATCAAATACCTCCAAAGTTCCTATGGGCCGAAGCTGCAAATACCGCCATATATGTGCAAAATTGATGTTGTCATCAATCATTGGGTTCCAAGACTCCCGAAGAGATGTTCACTAGTAAGAAACTTGACGTATCCCATTTTAGAATTTTTGGAAGTCCGGTATATTTTCATGTGCCAAAGGAGAAGAGGAATAAATTGGGTGCATCTGGAAAGAAAGGAATCTTCCTGGGCTATAGCAAAAACACTAAGGGCTATAGAATCTATGTCGTTGGTCAAAGGGAAATCGAGATTAGCCATGATGTCACCTTTGACGAAGATATGGCTCTTAGCAACTTGACAATCTTCCTACTCAAAGAGAATTTAAAGAAGTTGACACCAAGGAACCAAAGGAAAAGGAAGATGAGACAATGCCCAATGTGGAAGAACCTATGGATCCTATTGATCCCCCTCCACAAGAGCCTTCCTCTTCTAGGAAGAGGCCTTCATGGCTAAGGGGGGCACTTGAAGGTGCTGAAGGACACGTTGCACCTAGGGGAACCTTTCGGGAAAGTAAGAAGCCGACTAGGTATCAGGGATACTTGACCATCATGAGCACGATCATCCAAAAGATTTGATCAAAAGGTTTCGTCGCATTAGAGTTTGTGCCTGCTAGCCGCCACATCTTGTGTCTCTTTTCTTGGCTTGTTTTCTGTTGATCGTTTAATGTTCTATCTACACTTTACTTAATGTATATGTGAGTGTTAATCTGTGCATATAAGAAGAAAAGAAGTAAACTGCTCTAAGCATAGAACATACCATATTTAACAAAGTTTGTTCTGCAACTTTTGGGACTAAAAAGAGTGTGAATTTCAAGGAAGAAGAAGAAGAAGAAGAATAGCGAAGGAGAAGGAAGTCCCTCACAAGCATAAGAAGTCGAAATTCTCTCTCTTTTTCCCACGTGTGAAGTTGTGATGGTGCTAGAAGTGTCGAAATTCTATAGTCGCTGCGAAAGACAAAACTCTAAAGTTGGTGAAACTGGGGCCGAAATTTCTGGGTTGATGTTGGGTTGAAGTTGTTGGACAAGAAGAGACTACTGAAGTGAGTTAAACATATTGGAAGGCTGACTTGGTGGGGGACGAAGCTCTGTTGGTATAGGATCTTGGTCCATCTCATTTGAATTACTGAAGGAAGAGTTCTTGACTAGGTTTTTTCCCTATATAGGGGTCTTTCCTTGACTGTGCGCCTACATCTGATGTTCATGATCTTCATGTTTTGGTTTTGGTAATTGCTTGATGAACTAAGATAAAAGAAGAACATAAGAAATATTATAATAATAATCACAAGTAATTCTTCGAGTTGCGAGTAGAGGTCAATTGACCATCATGGGTGATTAAATTTACGTACATGACATTAAACACCACTAGTCTCTGCAATCTGAAATTATATACATAAAACATATCAAATGAGTAACTCCTGAATTTTTTTCACTTATTAATAGCAGGTTCGAAGTGCATATTCAGGTTTCAAACACTGACAACAAGGTCGTGATGAAAGCCCTATTTGAAACCAGGTGGAAGTTCCAATGAAAGTCCTAGCATTAGATTGACACAAGGGTTGTCAACGATTTTTCAAAAAATGGAATGAGGTGGCACCGTACATTAAAAAGACCGAAAAGTAAGACACTAAGCCCGACATGGATTCACTACGCATTATGCCACGGGAATATGAGCGATGCTTTGTTTAAAACTCCGTTATATATAGCACAATTAGTTTGATGATAGAAATTCAAGTCTATCGCACTTTTAATGTCTTAAATTAGATATCTACAATGTATTAAACACAAATATGTATCACAATTGGTATGTCACGTAACTTGCCCACCAAAGGTCAACAGTTTGACCCACATCTGGTATGAAATTAAAGGTTCCATTTTGTCATAGTGGTCGGAAATGTGTGATTTGTAGAACAGAGTGTTGAAAAGTGGCAATGCATATAGCATGCCTCCTAGGGGCATTTTGTCTGGTAATCAATACTTTGTTTTTCTTTTGGGAGTTTCTAGGCTCAATTTTGAGCGAAATTGAAAACCCAAAGAAGCACTGTGATCATAGCTCAAAGATGGACCATGTTGAAGGCATGAAACTTTATTGATGTATCTTGGTTGCATGGCTGGGGAGATAGATTAGACAGAAGTAGAAACAATGGCATCAAGGTTTTGACAGTGAATTTGTTCAGCTAGGATTACTATATGAGGGCAAAATGATTTGACCAGAAAACCATTATGCTAAGTATATGTATTTAGAGTACATCGCCATTAAGGTTTGCAATACTTAGTAGAGAGAATGATGTATTCAGTTGCGCAGAGAATATTATTGATGCATTGAGCAGGTTGTTGTGGTAATAAACTTGACAGATATTTTAAGCTACTAAGGTTTGATCTTTTGAGCAGAAGCAGAGCAAAGATGTTAGGGTTCTCTGATTGATGATAGAGACAGAATTGTTGTTGTTGAGTTCCCTTGGGTTTGATTCTTGTGCAGAGAAAGTTATGTTGTCTTGGTGAGGTGATTGATCGTGAGTTAACAGAGACAACAATGGCATTTGCGCAATATTGTGATAGTGGCATGACAAGAGAAAAGGCAGCACAACAATGGTATTGATAGTAGTGGTTGAGCAGTGTATCCAATGTAATCTATCTTATTCTTCTATCTTTTATTTTCAAGGTGGTGGGATCATGCAAGGCAGAGAGTGGACTCTCCTTCGAGTTGGAGCTTGAGAACTCTTCAGGACAGCAAGGTGGTGCTAGGGCAGGTTGGAGCCTAAGCAGGGTGTTGGAGGATCCTTTTAGCCAGAGTTTATAAAACTAGGGCGTTGAACCGTCCTTCCAGTTGGAGCTTGTAAACCAAGGCATTGGAGTGTCCTTTCAGTTGGCGTTGATAAATCAAAGGGGTTGAAGCCATAGTTTTAAAAAACAGCCGTTTCAAAACGGAAACAGCCGAGTTGGTCCATTCCATTGCCCTCTGGAGTGACTCGGTACAAAAAACGGCTTGGTTGGCCGAGTCATGGCTAACTCGGCCAACTCGGCCGTTTCCCGTACTGACTTGACCGAGTCACAAACAGTGGCCTGTAACCCACTAAAACAGCGATTTAACATTATTTTAATGAAATTTTAAGGGGTTTGTTGATTGGTTTGGACTTCAAGGTGTTTTATGAATTAGCTAAATGTTATTTGGGGTCCATTTCCCCCTCCCAAACCTTATTTAACACACTCAAATGCTCTCTACTATTATTATGCTATTCAAATTTCATGGTAATGTTAAATTCTTAAAGTAAAAGTGACATTCTCCTTAATCTTCATTTTCATCATTTTACTTAAATTTTTAACATTACCATGAAATGACTCAGGATGTTTGAGAGTGGTTTCGGCCTCATTGGATTTCA